>CM067221.1:108582616-108641967 GCA_034190945.1 Octodonta nipae | reverse complement strand
AAAATCAATAATGATGATATTTTTTTACCCTAGGGTAATCATAAGTGTTTCCTAGATTTTCCCTCATCACTGTGAGGGAAGATCTCCCAGAAATCAGAATTCTTTGATCTCAGTTTTGGCGAATGGGCTATCTTATAACCAAGTGGCACCTAGGAGACCCACATGAAATTCTGAAGATAACTCTTTCAAGTTATTCCAATTTGAAGGAACTCTGTATATATCCAATTAGCAGCTCTTGGTTACATCAGTTTATATGTCAAATAGTTAAAGCCTACTATTTTTATGGAAAATGGCTTCAGGCTCTTTTTTTAGACTTTGCTATTTGATAGTTCTGTAGTGGTGGATCAAGTGTCTCTATGGGTTCAAACTCTAAAACTCTTTTGCTTTCGAGATACAATTTCCTAAAGTTAATTTTTTTGCACCTTATTAGGTTTAGTGAAAAAATGACTTTCAGCTCATTTTTTTTAAACTTTACCATTTAATAGTTCTGTACTGGTGGATGTAAAGTCTTAATGTTCTAAGTATAGCGAGAAAGTGGCTTTCAGCTAATTTTTTTGAAACTCTGCCCTTTGATAGTTCTGTACTGGTGGATCGAAACCTTCCATAGGTTCAAACTCTGAGAGTCTTACGATTTCAAGATAGAGCCCCCAAGTTGTTTTTTACGCCTTATATCAGATACAACTTTGGGGTACTGTATCTCAAAAGCAAAAGGCTTTCAGAGTCTGCTCCCATGAAACGTTTGGAGTATTTGAAATACTTTCCAGTTATTGTGGGGTTATTCCCAATAAATCATAAAAATACAAGATTTTGTCCTAGATCTTGGAACCTTCGCCATATAATATTGGGTTGACGTCATTTTATTTTTCGTATTCTTCCAGCAAACACGTTTATTCGATATACATATCATGGGGGCTGCATACAAATTAATTGGTCTGCCATGCATTCTCATCCAAACCAAACGTTTATGCAAAATTGTAGCTGAATTGGACGCCAGCCTAAAATTCACCTACAAGATTTGACTACAGACACGGGGATAAGTGATACGAACTAAAATCTTGTACCATTTTAATTCCAGATTCGTGTATGCTTTTCAAAAATTAATGCTCTCTTCAGTACATTATACTATAAATATTTAGTAGTCCTTTATCTATTCTGACCTTCTATCGCAACAGAGACGCACTTCTGCCAAAAGCATCGCACAACTTTACAGTTTCCTTTTAATTGCTGTTAAATTACTTGTTAAATCCTGTTAAACAATCTGGTAAAATATCAGCTAGAATTTTTATTCCTATTAGTTAGAAGATGAAGACGCTAAAATATGTCAATTTACCTGAAACTAGAGTAGAGACTATTCCACCGGGGAAAGATTTCCGTGTACCTGAAATGACATAATTAGCCCCGGTAGAAAATTTATTAAAATTTCAATTAAGAATTTTTCCGGGATTTCCGCTAATTAAGTAGAGAAGACAGAGCTACCCAGTTAATAGTCGATTGGTGTAGGTTAATTGCTAATTATCTTCTATGAGATTGAAATTTTGCTCTCTACTGGAAGCAGAGACGGAAAGGTATTTGCCTGCTTACTTGTTCGTGAAGGTTGTGAGATGGCTTGCAGGAGTTAATTTTCTCCTCTTTTTGCGAAAAGGCGGCTGCATCACAGGAAATGCATTTCTGGAGGCGTTAATCCCGGTGCATTTCAGAGGAACGTAACAGGTTGAGCCTCGAGGATTTGCATCTATTTATGATGCTCGCTCGGAATGTCGGGATGTTACAGTCCTCAGAATTTAGTTATAGTTGTTTAATGTGACTTAGTTAAAGAAGATGTTTTGGAAATGTGCTGTTTGTCTTTTTGCTACGACAACTTTTATGCCAAGCTATTGTCAGTTTTATAAGGGACTCAGATGTCTTAGACGTTTCAGAAGTATAAGATGCTGGTAGTCTGTAAATAATCCAGTAGTTTAATGCAAGAAAATTGTAATAGTTTCTTAAATGACTTCAAAAAGTTTGGTTTTGATCAACAATTTTCAATAATTTATTTGGTAATCATTAAATGTGTTGATGATCTTTAATCAGGGCTCCTCCCATGTTATAATTCCATGGATGGCAATGCCTAGAAATAAAATATGGTTTACCATATTTTGTTTAAAATTTCAGAGATTATACATTTTAGTGGTTTGTATTAGGTATAGACGAGATATTGTGTTTTAATATTTTATGGTCTATTTTATATTACTACCTAAGTCGTTAGTCTATTATTACATGTGCAATAATACACCACCTAATTGTCTTGTAAATGTTATTTGTGGCATATTCTTGATTATTGGTAATAACACCACAATTGAAATAAAAAGCTGTATTTTGAAAGAAAATACCAAACGTTTCAAAGTCGAATTTTGACTTCGTTGTCAATGGCTTTATATGTATTGAAAATTTAAATTGCAAAATAAAAGTTTGATATATGATATGTAAGTTGACATAAGAAAAATTTGTTGTTTTTATATATGTTGTGTGAAGGAATCTGACAGTATTATTTAAATTTTTTAACCGACTTCCGAAATGGTATTTTTTTTTGTATATTTGTTACCTGATTTCTTCTCCTGTGGTGAACTGTTTTGAATAAATATGGTCTTGTTTAATAGAGTATATTCGGATTGGTGAAACTTCAAATTTTGGAAAAGAATTCTATTGGTAAAGTGATGAAATTTGTGAATGAACTAATGCGTGCATGGATATCGACCAATATCCCTAACATATTGGTCAATTTTTCGAAAACTCCTTATTGATGGGTATAGTTTTTTAACTTTTAATCTATTAAGGAAGATCCCTAGGTGATCTCATATACTTTTCAGCGATTTGCAACTTGCAGTTTTACAGAAATTCGCCGAAAATTCCAAAATTCTTATCAAAAATTTCATCATTTCTACATAAATATTTTAATTCCAACGTAATAGTACGGGAATTTTAGGCGCTGGAAGTTTTAATTGCGAATTTGAAAATTTTCTATGTACATCTCAACCAAATAGGTAGTAGAGCATAGTATTTTCGGTTCCTTAAATCAATGAGTAACAAGCTCGTTTTGTTTGTATACCAGGCAAATACCTATTTAAATGAAAATTTTTGCATTTTGCAAAGAAGGTGCTAGTTTGTCACATTCTCCCGGCCTAATAGAAAATTCAGTGACATGTGAAACTCTAAACTGCTATTTGGTCCGTTTATACACAGGGTGTTTAGTTATAGCAAACAAAATCACAAAGTAAATAGAGGAAGGAATAGAATGATAGTGGTCCATAAGCAGCCGTATATACAGGATGGTTGGAATATGGGTGGAGTGGACGTTTGGTGGTATAAAAATGTTTGAAAAAATGTGAAATTATAACTATATAGGGTTATTAAAAAACTGTTATATGATGTGGACATGAACAAATCATATACAGGATGGTTGAAATATGTGCTGGAGTTGAACTATATTTATACAGTGTGATTAAAAAATTATTTATTTTATAACACATAAAAAGTTGCATAAAGTGTGGAGAGGAATTAATGTTACACAGGGCGATAATATAAAATGTTAAAAATGAATTAATTTATGGGGTAGCCCACAAAGAGTTATATGCTATGGTTGAAATATAGGAAGGATTTGACTCCGTAAATATTGGATGGATTCTATTCCGTCCTATAGTTTACAGAAGGGAGCTAACACATTTATGCTTATCCGTGGGCAGTCGAATTATCTATAGTTATACAGAGTTGTCAAAAAAACTTGAAAAAAGTTTACTTGGCGTGGTCCATAAATATATTTATATATTTTGGGCCTATTAAGTCAACGCGTACTAGTACATTTTGTTCGTAAGCTAAATGAAAATGTATCATTGTGTAATGTTGAGGCTTTCGATATTACCTGGTCCTGTCTATTAAGTTTATACATACAAAATAAAAAATAAATAATGAAAACTACTTGAGTTCAAAAAAACTAAAAAACATTTAAAAAAATATAACCGACTTCCACCTATAACTAAAAAGGTAAAATTAATTATAACAAAATACAATTCTAGCAAATAAATAACACTGAATGTGTTATTGTTGTTAGGTACCTACCCAAGAAGTAAAAAATATGAACATTGAAAGGTGCTCGTTCTGTACAAATTAATTACCTACAAATCTAGTATGTTTTTGAAGTGGTGCCAAGCAACAATCAAGTTTCATGAAGTATTAGATAAGTACGCAATGAAGAATTTTAGATTTGCTTGGCATCGAATTCAAAATTGTACTAGATTGGTAGGTAATTAATTTGTACAGAATGAGCACCTTTTAATGTTTACATTTTTTACTTTCTGGGTAGGTACCTAACAACATTGAATGTGTTATTTATTTGCTAGAGTTGTATTTTGTTATAGTTCTTTTTAGCTTTTTAGTTATAGGTGGAAGTCGGTTATATATTTTTTTAAATGTTTTACCTTAGTAAATGTAGTTGTACATTATGTTGCAAATGAAGTTGAATTTGAACCTTTATTATAAACGTTGCAAGAAGATGCTATCTTGCAAACAGAATTTTAAATTTATTATTTCGATATGAGATAGAGGAAAAGAATCTCAAAATTGACTTCCAGGTTCTCGTTCAAACGGAAGTGCAAACCATTTAGCAATGAATAATTCGAAATGGTGGTGCTTAGTTTTTTTCAGTTTATATTCACAGAATGTTACTGCTTGAGAGAGATCCTTTAACGAAATTTTACCTCTCGAAGTACAAGACAAGGAAAATGAATCGACGTCCTTTAGGAAAGTTTTAATAATTCCTTAAATGACATGTTTGCCTAAAGTAAGACCTCCGTCGTCAATCGACAGTCGGTATAGATTCGAAGGAAAAGGATCACTTAAACTTTTCAAAAAGCTTTTCTCTTCATGTCCCACGGATTCGAATCAAACATTTACATCGTCAATAAATCACGAAAGCTTTGATTTATTTTTAGTGTCTTTGTCTTTCTCGCTCGGTAAAAGACAAAAGGCGAACGAGCCTGCGGAAGTTCAACTGTTTGTCGGCCTTCCACGCCGCCTAGATAAGCTCTAATTGCATTTGCGTTAGTCGTTTCCACTTTTGTTGGAGAATGGAGAAACGGGAAACGTATATTGTTATGTTTGGACTTTGAACAATTGTTTAGTCTGCTTGGATAAACATGAGATCTTTTTTCACCGAGTGCTTTCCTACTCTCTCTGTTAATGTGAGAATCATTCTCGAATAAAGTCCAGCTCTTGAACGGAGCTTCATACTGAAAGTGTGTCGCATACTAATGGATATTTGAAATTAGATTTTTTAAATATTTGAATATCCTTGAATAGTTCTTCCTGTTTTTGAAAATGTGTCTCTATAATCTATACTAGCTGTCGCCCAGTGGTCGAAATTCGACCAATTGTGTCAATATCTCTGGCAGGTTAAATAACTTGAAAATTTTATCTTGACATTCTATCCTAGGACTTTAGGGAAAACAGCATTTACAGGGAAAGGATCCAGATTAGGAACCTCTGTGTGATAGTTTCCTCGAAAATCCTAGATGTCGGTCTTACATCTCGCTTCTACAAATAAGTAACGAAATTCAAGTTTTTTTCAGATATAATTCATAGAACTTTATTTGTGTTCAAATTCGTAATTCTTAATTTAATATGACAACAACGCAACCGCTAATGGGCTACCATACATATTTATTTTTTCTAACCTGTCTGTATAGCTATAATTGCACTCAATTCTCAAACATTTATTAAAATCCTCATTATAATAATTCCATCTCATTATATATTTCCACCACCCTGTATATGCAACTGCTCATGGACCACGCATAATATTTTTTAACATTTTTGAACCACCCGTAAACCATTCTGTATATGCCACTGCCTATGAGCCACGGTATTTACTCTTTTTGTTTATGAAATTTTTAACTATCTTCTGTAACTATAATTCTACTCTGACCTATATTTCAATCATCATATATATATGGAACTCTCGTGGGCTACTCTATAAATCATTTCCGTTTCTAACATTTTTTATCATCATCCTGTATATCTATAATTCCTCTCACCCTATATTTCATCTTCCCTATATATACAACTGCTTATGGGTTACAAAAATGTTGCATTTCCATTTCCGCCACCCTGTATATGCATCTCTGTATAATACTCTTTGCACCACCCTGTATAACCGTAATTCTACTGCACCTTCTATTCCAAGAGCCCTGTAAATTCAACCGCTAATGGGCTTCCCTATATAATTATTTTATTAGTTATAATTACCTCTACTCTGTATTTAAACACCCTATATATACAACTGCTTATGTGCCACCCACGAAAAAAAATTTATTTTGAACATATCTGAAATCGCCCTGTATAATTATAATATACAACGATTACTTTACCACTAAACCATAACAACTCTTGCATGCCACTTCCAGTAGTACATGCTCTAAGTATAAACAGCATGGTCCCTCTATATATAATTACTCAATGTTTGAGTCTGGCGGTGGCGGAACGCGGCACATTCAGTTGGTTGGCGTTGACATTATGACGTAAATAATGAATTTTTATTATATTTTATTTAATGAATGGAACCATTTTATAAATTAATATTAGCAATCTGCACTGAAGGTCGTTAGTAGCTACGAAACAAAATAAAAATGAGAAAATCGGTTGAGAGACAGAGGAGAAAATGGTACCTAATCATTTTGTCTTAGCCTATTTATATTGTTACGAAATTTACCCAAAGCCGACCCTGTGTCATTTCAGCACGACAACAAACGCTTCAAGAGATAAAAAAAATACGATTCTCGAAAAGGCTCGACAGCGGAAGGAACGATGTTGATTTCTACTGGAGAATACCACGGGGATTATAAAAGAAGCACGCCACGATCGCAGTTGAGATATACCGCGACGACTAGCTTATATGAAAATGTATTGTGAATCAGAAGTGATAGTAAATATTAGTTGTTATAATTTTTAAACTGAACCCACGAAGTATATAACAATATATAGATACTATTACAAAATTGTAAGTTTGTCTGTTTGTTTGTTTGTGCGGGCATCACGTAAGAACTACTTAACTGATTTTGCTGAATCTTTTTTTGTTTCGAAGCCTATAGATTAACTTATAATCTGGTAGACATTTTATCTCTCTAAATTGACAGAAACGGTAGATATAGCGAAAAAACTTCTACCATGTTGGGTAATTCAATTACTCAATTGGTTCCACCGCACGCACAAAATATTAGATACTGGCATCAGCTTAACTTTTATTCAAAATTCGGAATGTGCAAATGTGGCCTGTTTCGATTTAACAAAAATCAACATATATCAAGCATAATTTTACAGGGTGTTCTGTATATAGGAAACTTAGAGCGGAGTAGAATTACATGGATTTAAAAAATCTAAAAATGTTATATTTGGTGACCTATAAGCAGCTGGATATATACGATATGGTGGAAATAAGGGGGAGTGGAATTAGTTATACGGGGTGGTCCAAAAAAGTTATATTGAGTGGGCCATAAACAGTTCCATATAACAAGTGTTTGAAAAAGTGTTGAATATTTATACAGTGAATAAAAAAACTTCTTAAAAAAATGTCTTAGGTAAGCAGTTAGGATTTGAATTATGTTCATAAGATTTTATAGTTATGAAATGGGTTAAAGAAATGTTAGAAGCAGTTGTTTATACAGGGTGTTTGAAATATAAGATGGAGTGGAATTATAGTTTATGTTGTGGTTAAAAACTTGTTTTATATCCACAAGTAGTTACATATATAAGATGGTTGAAATATGTAGCGGAGTATAATTCCGCTATACAGGTGGGTTTAATAATATTTGAAAGTTATGGTATGATCGACAAGCTGTTAAACCGGGTGGTTGAAATATAGGGTGGGCTAGCATTCTAAGGATACAGGGTCGTACAAAAATGTTATATTTGGTGGCATATAAGTAGTTGCATATAAAAGGTTCTTGAAATATAGGGTGGCATACTGTTAGAATTATATACAGGGTGGGTAAAAAATGCTAGAATTTTTTTTATATAGCACTTGCCTATATAGAGTACCTGAAGTAAGGTGCGCAGTGAAGTTATAGTTATACAGGTTAGAAAAAGTTGTAAATTAAGGGTGGTTTAAATGAAATGTGGAGGAAAATTATACTTTAATATATTTTGAAAAAATATAAGGAAACAATGTGAAATAGCGTAGTTCATAATAAGTTGCAAAGATAGGATAGTGGAAACATAGGGTGAAGAAGTGTTATGATAATTATTTAAAAAATGTTATAATGGTCAACGAATAAGCAGTAGCGTATACAGGGTAGTTGTAATACATACAAGGTGATTCAAAAACAAGTTGAACAAAATTGTTATTTTCGGTTCCTCATAAGCAGTTGCGGTTTTGGTGAATTATATTTGGCATTGATGGATTTATAGTTATACAGGGTGGTAGAAAAAATGTTATACTGGGTGGCCGATAAGTAGTTGCAAATACAAGGTGATTGAAATAGGTGGAGTGGATTTATAGTCAAACAGGTAGGATACTTTTTTTGTAGCATAGAACATGAGCTTTTGCATATCCACAATATCTGAAACATGGAAGTAAAATTATAGTTCATACACTTTTATTAGAACTACTTAAAAAAATTATATTTGGTTGCCCCTAAGCAGATGCACATACAGGGTGGTTAAAATATTGTGTAGACTAAGATTATGGTTATATAGGGTGGTTCAAAAATAAGTTGTAATGTTTGACAAATTCGCAGCGGTGTATACAGGATGGTTTTAATGTAGATGGAAGTAGAGTTAGGTATACAAAGCAGTTAAAAGTTTTTTTGAATAAAATTGTTATATAGGTTGGCCAATAAGCAGTTGCAGGTTGGGTGAGGTTTTATATAAAAGTTTGGTGTTAGTATGCAAAACTGTGTTTTTATATTTGTGACTCACGAATGATTCCACATCAGTTCCATTAGGATGGATAAAAAAAGTTAAAAAAAATGTTATATAGGGTAGGCCATAAACAGTTGCATTCTACTATATAGAAGTTTTTGAGTGTGTAACACGATGTTAGAAAAAGCTCATACAAAGGTTGATTAATATATAGAGTAAAGAGAAATTTTACTTTAAAAGGTGGTTAAAAAATATCAGAAATAATTGTTATACAGGGTACACCCTAAGCAGTTACATAGCTGAAATATAGGGTAGAGAAAAGTTTTAGTCAGGTGTTCAAAAAAATATAAAACAGCAACCATATACAGGATGGTTGCAATATAGGGTGAAGTAGAGTTACAGTTATTCAAAGCTATTCAAAAAATTTCGAATAAAATAGTTATATAGGGTGGCCTATAAGTACTTACAGTTTTGGGTGAAATATATTCCGGATTGGTGGATTTATAGTTAAGTAGGGTGGTTCAAACAAGCTAGAAAAATTTTTATATAGGATAACCCATATGTTTCATAAGTTATTTCTATTTGCGAAGACTTGAACATTCCGTACGCGGGTCAAACCGCGGGTAACGGCTAGTTAATTATATATTTATTCCTGTACTGATAATGCACATTTCAGAGCAATACAATCATTTCAATATTATTCTAATTCTTCTTTATCGTTCTTATAAAACAATTTGTCTTTTGCCTCAAATTGTTCTTTAAGTTGGGGCTATAACATATAACAGGAGCATGTTTAAAATTCTTCGAACAGATAGATTTCAGACGGGGTCAGATCTGGTGGGTAGAGGGGAAGTGTGGAATCAGTTCATAACCGTTAATCAATTCAATTTCACCATCCTCTGCATTGACCTATGGATAGATCCGTTTTGGTGAAACAGCGTTTTTTTCTTTGCCAAGTGAAGACTTGTTTGCACCATCCGATCAATCCATGTAGTTATACCAAGTGGGTTCTGCATCAAACCTTCAATTTCTCTCACCAGAGGGCGCCACTAAAATCACTCTCTTCAGCATGTCGGGTGACTTTACAACATAGACCTCGGTGGTAACCATGTTGCCAAAGTTGCTCTCTGCATTTCCGTTGAGCAAAGTATAGTTGCCTACGTCTTCACATCTAGTTCTGCCAATCTTGAGTCAAAAATCTTCTATTATTATGTTAATCTCCTCTTTTTCGTGATCCTAAGCATTCATCTATGTCTCTATTGGGTTTTCTTCGTGTTTCTGTTCAATGGTTGCTAACGCCTGTATAAATTTGAAATTTAATGGGTACCCGACTAGTTTGACTACTCTCTATCTCGACAGACGGTAACTGTTGATCTGTGTCTTTGGTATTAAACTGCTTGGTCACTGCTTGATTAAAATATCTGGAAAACTGTCCATAACTCAACTTAGATACATCTTTTATACACATTAGTTAACGCTTAAGCGTTTATTTCCATGGTAAAGTTATTAAATGTACTATGATCTTGTAATGTACTAGGGTAGTTTGATAACTCATTGATTTTTGAACAAAAGATATTTTTATCGGCGTTTCAGCTCTCAACATAGACTTCTCTTAGCTCGATATATTTAGTCTACCATTTTTTCAAGGTTTTATTCTTTCCAAATAATAGGTTTCTTCAGGGCGCTCAACATAGGTGTTTGTTTCATTCAGTGATGCTCTCTTCATTCGACCGCATAGTAATTTTTCACGTTTGGAAAAGCAAATAGTCGCAGGGTGCTAGATCTGGAAAATATGCTGGATGGAGTAGCAGTAGTCTAGATGAAACCTCATTTTTTTCGCAAGTCCACATACAGCCTCATCCATCTCAAACAGTTTCATTCTACCTTTTTCACCGACGATATCTGGCTTGACGACCTCTGACGGACGACCTGCACGTCCGTTCACTTGTTGAAATTGATGGGCCCCTATAGGATATGTCAAGCCTTTCCTGGTTTTCAGTAATGGTTTCTTTACGCAAGAATAATGCTTAATCAGCACAAGAAATTGACTTTTTCAATTTTTTTTATTTTTTACTGTCCGGAAACAAACTGCAGTCGTATTTATATTTCAAGTAAATTTTTTTTCTCACTATCTCCATGTAGAATCTCGGTCTTTGTCTTTTTACAGTTAACCGTTAGTTCCAAACAGTTGTGCTTATTGAAGTTAAAGCTAAAGATATAATGCGTAAACAAGCATCAAGAAAAAGCGAGCTTAGACAGACTTAAAGGCACCAATTGATTATCTGTTCCTCTTAACATGCGTTACGGTTTTATAGGGGCTTGACATACTCTATATTTAAGTAATATCTCTATGGTTGTGCCGTGTGATTCGGCCATATTTGTATATCGTTATATAATTTTTGAATTGTTTTCATTATGCCCTAATTGACACTTTCTATAATGAGCTGACCAATCTATTTGATATACTCTGTTGTTTTTTGTTTTTGCAGAATTTACGATTCATACGAAATATAGTCGTAATAAACTTAACAGCACTACAATTCCTTGACAAAAACACCCCTAAGATCGAAAAAGAATCCGCAAACAACAATCTATCTAATGTGTTGTTATTAACATTGTATCTTATCTGCGGAAAACTCGGGAAGAATCATCAATTTTCGAGCTTTTTGCCCGCCATCCATCTAGCGGGGATGCGTTTTTCACAAAAAGGAGGCAAAAGCTTCACATTGTTCGCTCGGATAAATTTGTGAACGTCTCGAACAATTACTGTTTGGTGACTTTTGAGGCTTCGGAGGACAAAAAGCGGAGAAATTTCCCAACAAAGAAGCGCTTGACTGATACACACCGAACAGACAGCCAACTGAGGATAATTCAAAATGTCAACGACGGCATCGATCTGTTTGTGCAAAGTGCAGAAATTCCGCGACAGACCTTCCGGGGTTAACGCCAGGAAAGTTAGCGAGATATTATTCGCTATAATCGAATTAGCGGTACACCTTGTTAAGGTTATACGATGACGTAATTTGTGGTCAATTAATAAGTGTAGGGATTTGATTTCTCGAAACTCTAAAGTAACTAGATCCGTTCGACTTTGGTATAGGGAGTGGTATCATTAACGCCATTTTTCTGGTTTTTCTGGTCGTATTCTTAATCCAGTGACAGTAGCCTTGTTAAATGTCACTTAATATCTGATGCCTCTTCACTTTAGTTACAACGTTTTGAACCGAAAACTTCTTAACGTAGGCCCAAATTACACACACGGAAATAGATCTGTATGGTTGTGAAATGCAAAATTAGACTTTATTCCTACATAATCGATAAATTGTAATACATAGACCAATACAATATTCATTTAATATACAATACTAGCCCAAAATTTGCTTTTCGTTCTAATAAACATCCCAATTCTCTGTTTGTGATATTTTAAATTACAGACTTGACGTACGTTACACCTTACACTGTTGTGATTATCAGTTACTAAGTTGCCATTCCATTTGTGAGCTGACTAGGTGTTAATATAAAGCTTCTGGATATATTTGAGTTTAGGGTAAATAACCTATTTTTAACCGACTTCCATAAAGGAGGAGGTTATCAATTCGTCGCGTTTTTTTTTTGTATGTATGTTACCTGATTTCTTCTCCTGTGGTGAACCGTTTTGGATGAATATGGTCTTGTTTAATAGTGTATATATCCGGATTGGTGAAACTTCATATCTTGGAAAAGAATTCTATTGGTAAAGCGATGAAATTTGTGAATGAACACATGCGTGTATGGAAATCGACCAATATCCCTAAAATATTGGTCGATTTTTCGAAAACTCCTTATTGATGTGTATAGTTTTTTAACGTGTAATCTATTAAAGGAGATCCCTAGGTGATCTCTCATATACTTTTCTGCGACGTGCAACTTGCAGTTTTGCAGGAAATCCCCGAAAATTCCAAAATTCTTATCAAAAATTTCATCGAAATGACATAAGGGACATTTCCTCATAAATATTTTAATTCCAACGAAATAGTGCGGGAATTTTAGGCACTGGAAGTTTTAATTGCGAATTTGAAAATTTTATTTGTATATCTCAAGCATATAGGTAGTAAAGCATAGTATTTTCGGTTCCTTAAATCAATGAGTACCAAGCTCGTTTTGTTTGTATACCAGGCAAATACCTATTTAAATGCAAATTTTTCCATTTTGCGAAGACGGTGCTTTTGGTTATCACATTCTCCCGGCCTAATAGAAAATTCAGTGACAACACATGTCAAACTCTAACATGCTTTTTGGTGAGTTTATACACAGGGTGCTTAGTTATAGCAAACAAAATCACGAAGTTAAGTGATAGAAGGAGTTGCATTTATATGATAACTGAAATATACGGACAATGGTTGGAATATAGGGTGGAGTGGACGTTTGGTGGTATAAATATGTTGAAAAAAATGTGGAATTAAAATTATATAAGGTGATTAAAAAACTGTTATATAATGTGGACGTAAACAAATCATATACAGGATGGTTGAAATATATGCTGGAGTTAAATTATATTTATACAGTGTGATTAAAAAAAATATTTATTTTATAGCCCAGGAGAAGTTGCATAAAGTGTGGAGAGAAATTAATGATACACCGGGCGATAATATAAAATGTTAAAAATGAAATAATTTATGGGGTAGCCAACAAGGAGTTATATACTATGGTTGAAATATAGGACGAATTTGACTCCGTAAATATGGGATGGATTCTACTTCGTCCTATAGTTTACAGAGGGCAGCTAACAAATGTATGTATGTCCGTGGACAGTGGTATGTACAGAATGGTTGGTACCTAGGGCGGAGTGGAATTATCTATAGTTATACAGGGTTGTCAAAAAAGTTGAAAAAAAGGTTACATGGCCTGATCCATAAGGCATAAATATATTTTGGGCTTATTAAGTCAACGCGTACTAGTACATTTTGTTGGTAAACATTTACCTGTTAATTTAAATGAAAATGTATCAATGTGTAATGTTGAGGCTTTCGATGTCACCTCGTTCTATCTATTAAGGTTATACATACAAAATAAAAAATAAAGAATGAAAACTACCTGAGTTCAGAAAAACTAAAAAGTTTAAAATAAAACATTTAAAAAAATATATAACCAACTTCCACCTATAACTAAAAGCAAAAATAATTATAACAAAATACAACTCTAGCAAATAAATAACACATTCAATGTTGTTAGGTACCTACCCAGGAAGTAAAAAATGTAAACATTAAAAGGTGCTCATTCTGTACAAATTAATTACCTTCCAATCTAGTATATTTTTGAAGTCGGTGTCAAGCAACAATCAAGTTTGATCAAGTGGTAGATAAGTACGCAATGAAGGATTTTTGATTTGCTTGGCACCGACTTCAAAAATGTACTAGATTGGTAGGTACTTAAAGTGTACAGAATGAGCACCTTTTAATGTTTACATTTTTTACTTCCTGGGTAGGTACCTATCAACATTAAATGTGTTATTTATTTGCTAGAGTTGTATTTTGTTATGATAATTTTTAGCTTTTTAGTTATAGGTGGAATTCGGTTATATTTTATTTTAAAATGTTTTATTAAATTCCCTAATATCGGACTTTAGAGCAAATACTTCTGGAGATGGCGTGCAGTGCATAATATCGTGCCAAGGCTAGGAAGAGAGGGCAAAAGAGAGCGTAAGGGGGTATTTCACTCTTTTGGAAACTGCATCCAACAAGCTCATTGGTTGCACCTACTAATCGAGGGAAATAGTCCTCTTGCTCTCTCTATATAGCCCTCTCTTTCTATCCTGGGCACAACATTTGTGCATTGCAGGCTACCTCCAGAAGCTGTTTGCTCTAAGTTAATAATGGATCTTAGAGAGAGATAAACACAAAAATATTGTTTTGTTGTATTAGGTACTGCCAAAATTACTTTGAATTTGAAAACACACGAAAAGTTAGTTTCTTTCCAGGTTTGTGTCTATTTATGAAATTATGTTAGAGTTTTACTCACTTGTTATCATATTTATAATTGTTCAATCTGTTAAATATATAAAGCGGGTGTTTATAAAATTAAATGCAAACATTGTGAAACTGTATATGTTGGACAGATTGACATGAGTAACAAATCCAGTTTTAAAAAACACGAGACGTACGGTATAGCATCAGATTGTATAGATGACTGTCGTTTTATTGAAATTAATGGCAAATTTATAATTTATACATGAGGATATTAGGGTAAAAACTTAATTTACTTGAACAATAATTGAATAATCTAAAAATGCAAACGTACTTCATACGACCGAAAGTCAGGTTAATTTTGTAAGCGCGCCTATAATAGATAAACTAAAGTTGGCAACAGGTCAGTCATATTGTTCCAGGAAAATGTAATATTCGTTTTATTATGGATAACCAGGATATTAAAACTGCCATAATTTAGCTTGATCGGTATAACTTATAAGTGTGTGTAGCAAATTTTTGATGTTAGTATTTAAGATTTGTTGAAAAAGCTCCAAAAAATGGGGATACATACCAGTCGAGTAATATCGGAACATTATTTACAAAACTTCGACCATAAGATAGTCTATGGATGATTTAAACGTATTCAGTTTTACCTAAGCTTTGGAATTTTAATCAAATATTATAAAAAAGTGATTTTTTGGCTTTTTGCCTTTATCATAGCACTTAATGGATTGCGTTTCTTTCAGTTGGACTTTGTAGAAATCTTGTAGTTTTAGAAATAGGTTTTCGTCACTCTCGTTCTGAAGATTTTTCATCGACACAAGTTATAAAGCTCTATGACAATTTACAAAAAAAATTCTAGAAATTCTAGTTTACTATGTTTTCTTAAACAGGAAAGAATCAAGGTATGACAATCTAATTGTTTTTAACTTGTTTCGAAAATTGCTTTATAAACTAAATAACTGCACTACACAGAAACTTTTGATATTAGTCTTATATTAAGATATATTCAAAGTTGTAATGTACAAAATAAATAATAAGATTCAGTCTTCATTTACAACTTGTTTCAAAATCAACGCTGTAAAGAAAAATACGCACAAAGTATATATACATTAACTAACACGTAGGCCAATACCCATAAAACAGGGAAATTGTTAATGAAGACATTTACTGTAGACTTCTTGAGTGGGACGGCAAAGTTGGTAAGGTCGTTTATCAAAACGCTATGCACAGTGTTAAGCGTATAGAGAGGAACTTAATTGTAAATGATGTCGGGTTTTTCAAAAGAACGTTTAGTTCTTTATTTACCTAATTAACGTTAAAAACATAAGTGTGATATTGGTGTTGGTCGTTTATATGTCTGGCACCAACCACATGGTTGTTAGCTACGAAACTTTAATGTATATAGTTGTGGGCTGTAACATTAAGAAATTAACAGGTAATAGAAAATCTAATTTGTCTAAAACATTAAACATATATTACTTGGAGAGCATATATTAGTGTTGAAGCACTTTTTTAGGAAATTACACCACAATTGACGAAATTACTGTATGTATATTTCCATAACTTTCGGGGTCTAGGTCTAGGTGAGAAACCGTTGTCAAGAGCAAAGAAACTGTGAAAAAAATTAAAATTTAAATCTTTGACAATTGTTTTGGATTTATGCAGTCAAATACAATTGTCTCTCAACACAACCTTGTTGTGACGTCTTGAACGGCATTGGCTGACCACCATTTTACAACTGGTCACAATTTTGATTTTGATCACCCTATTGTATGTTGTTTAGAATCTAATAAAAGGAAAATAAAAACAAATATAAAGCCGTGAATTTCAAAACGGACACAAACAACTTGAGTTCAATATATAGTAAGCTAATTAGTTGACAAAAGTTTTCCTATTATTTTGGATCTTAACTTATTTAGTTCTCTCTTATTTAATAAATAAATAATTTATTAAATTAAAATGATATACCGTTTGATGGATCTCCCCCCTGTTGACATGAACCGCAACCTTAAAATTTCCAATACAAAGTATTATTAAAATAACAGAATACGTCTCATTAATATTAAGTCAGTTAAATAAATTAATAACAGATGGCTAATTCAATTGTCTGTCAAATAATATATATATAAAATATTGTCAAATAAACTAGAAAACGTGGTATGCTTGATAAGAGTTCTCTTAAATAAGGAAACAAACTATTACATTTGAAATAATTCATTTACCTAAAAAACGCAAGATTTTCTGTATAGGTCCTTTATATGTTTTTGTAAATGCCAGTGATGGTTTATAATTTTTTTAAACCCGTTAAACAATAACAAATGCAAGGTAATGTGCACACATTTTATAATGTTTTTTCTTTCTTTGTGTTTTTTTTAATATTCTGTTATGTTTAATGTCCTGGGAAGTATGTCATTGTCTAACCAAGATTGTATCTCATTGATGTAATTATGATATGATTATACAACATACTTATTTTCAATTTTTGTGTTTAATAATCTTGTTTTGTTTTGTCATCTAACTTATTAATATATAATTTTATTATTTCACTTAGTAATGGCTTATGCATTGTTTTACATTTTTGTATATTATTTTAACTTTTATGTAATTTGTATACACATTTTCCTGGATGTTTTTAGCCCTGATGAAGCTTTAAATATAAAAAAGCGAAACGTTGGCAAGCATTTAACAAACCGTTTATTTTGATTGTCCTATTTCGACTATATTTTTGGCTTACTGACAATAAGGACACTAAGAATTTTCTTAATAGCTTATATTTATACATGCATGAATTTACCAATTTTAATAGTATGACGACTTCTTATTCTGATAATTTGGTAATAAAAATTGCTTATGTAAATTAATAAATTCAGAGGAACTCTTTGTGCGCGAGAACGTCTTGTTTTGATTTGATCATGTTTTATTGGACAGTATATTATTGCAGACACTAAGTATATAAGTGAAGGGCGAAAGGCTTCCCTTGTTAATGTAGAAGATATTCGATGAGAGCAGTCTTAAGCTAATTTTGAGGACCCTAAACTTAACGATATTGATCAAGCCACAATTGGGATATGTTTTGATATTTTAGAATGTTATATATAAAAATAACCGAATGGGTCTTTCTCCTAGTACTCAAAGAACACAGATGGAAGGATGCCAACATTGATCTATAAGATACCATCAAGGGATACATGCCATCCCTTTGGATATAGACGTAGCGTAGAAAACTTTTTTGAATTTTTCAATTTCATTGCTGTGGGTGTTACCTGGGCATCTGATGTGATTCATTCTGCACAGGATTGACTGTTCACAACATCCCAATGGTCACAAATGATCTTGCATTCTATTTCCTTGCTGGTTAGCCTTGTTTACATCTTATAGGATGACACGATTTTCCTAAAAAACTGGCAATGTTAGAGACCATGCCGATATAATAACGAAGTTATCATAATGTCCTTATTCGAAAAGTTGTGAAAAATTAGAAATACTTCCTAATGGGCGTTTATAAGTCCTGATTGGAGCATTTTTCACACAGCAATATCAAAAAAACTGGGAAAAGACCAATTTCAAGACGAAAACAGATACCAAGACGTCTTGGTTTTGCTTTACTAAATACTAGTTAAGGGTACCTAATGACAAAGTTCCTCTAGACTTTCTATAGGTTGAGCCTAATATTCCAAACATGATCAATAAGCGATAGCTTGTTGCTCAAGGATAATGTCCCATATTCGTGCTAGTTTTTCTCGAAGAAAAATCAATTTTCCTCTAGTCTATTTGCACTTTATCGAAATAGCTTATTCAATGTTTTTAAGAATTTATATGACTTGTTAGGAAGATATCCAAAATATGTCTTCCACCGAGTATTTTAAATCGTTAAGGTTATAAATAACGTACGGATATGATCGAAAAATCTATCTTTTTTTACTTCAAATAAACATTAATACAAAATAATACGGAAATAAACTTACTGATACCACGTGGTTTGATTTTACACTACGAGTTCATTTCAAAACTCATAGATTAAAAACCAAGACAAAAGGCATTTTGCACCATATCCAGAAAAATCCTGGTAGCTGTCACATAGGAAACAAGAGAAAAACGACGATAAATCTGCGTTTAGAACGCGTAAAAGACATCTGCTAATGGCATGTGTGAAGAAATCATATTAAATTTTAGCTGTACACATAAACAGCTTAACTTGAGATCTCGAAGACAGCTGTTATGACTGTTTCCTGTTATGATGATACATTTTCGTTTCTTTTGTTCATTTTCCTTTCACTTTTCGACACTAACAAGCTAATAAAAGAAATGTCAGGTTAATTTTATGAGTCCGTGGAAAGATGCACGGCCCGGGCGTTATTTCTGGCTACATTTAAGTTGATATATTCATGAGAGAATATCGCTGCGTCGTCGGTTTTATAATCTGGAAAGAAAAATCGTTGTGTTTTTAAATAAGGTTGAATAGTGACAAATATTTGGTTTCTACACAGGAGATTATGATGACTACGTCGTTTTTAAATATCGCATTATTCATATTGAGAAACGGTGTTTCATGTTTCGATAATGATGTTGTTATAGTTAATTTATTCGGGTTCCAGATGTCGGCTTTTGCTTGTTGCAAGATCGCTGTGATAGTTTTTTTATTACGGAATGGTGATAAATGTTTCCGATTGTCATTTATTTGTAATCGTAACACGGGTTTTGTTTATTCATCCTGTAATCTTATCATCGGTGTTTAAGTCTGAAGCAAGGTTTCAAAGAGTTGCGTTAAAGAGTGTAAAGCTTTCGCTGGTCAAACAAATGTTGCTGAGCAAACTAAATTGTAAGACTTTCCAGCTATTTTTTGGGGTATAATTGCACTAAGTAAGCATTAATTGAACCGATCTTGTTACACCAGGATCGGCAATTTTTGAAACCAAAAAAATTATAGATGGATGCAACCCATTGAAAAAGGGAAGAGAATACAACAACTATAAAAGAAAAATTAATTTACAAGCTATCTGAGGTCGGGGAGGGGGTGGGAATTTAATGCTAAAAAACCCATTACCTCGATTTTCGGCAAAACTACAAGTCCTATGGAAAAAGTTAAATAGCAAAGTTGAAGGTAATAAAAATATCTACAGCTTTTGTGTTTGCAGTTTTTTCACATAACCCTTAATTTATGTGGAAAATTCAAAAAACCAAGTTTTGGTTTTTTATTTTAATCTCCAAAAAAGTTCACGAAACTTTTTATATCGCAAACATACTGTGATTTTTTTTATTTAAAATATTTATTTTTTTACCTTATTTTGACTTAATATAAAAAAATACCCTAATCTTCAGTCGAAAATTCTCACGTCAAAATATCTGTTTTTTTTTTTAAGAAAGTCGGTGGACTTTTTTGTCGCTGAAATTTCTACTTCTGATGGTGAAAAAATATATATACATTACTATGGTAAGTGTTCTGAGAAAATGCAAAGAAACGGGAGTAAGTAAGGCCCAGACCTTCTTAGCCCTTTCCTCACTTCTCTATGTAAAAATCTTTTCATATTCTAAAATTTTCCGTATGTCACTCAGGTATATAAGTATAATTTTAAAATACCAATAAATAGGTATCTACATATATAATTTATAGAAGAATCTATAACTTTATCAAAATATTGTAGATGTCTGATTAAATATTAACTTTATTAACTTAATTTTCTGAAAACATTTACCCTATAATTAACCGACTTCCAAAAAGGAGGAGGTTATCAATTCGTCGCGTATTTTATCGCTTTTTTTTGTATGTATGTTACCTGATTTCTTCTCCTGTGGTGCACCGTTTTGAATGAATATGGTCTTGTTTAATAGAGTATATATTCGGATTGGTGAAACTTCAAATTTTGGAAAAGAATTCTATTGGTAAAGTGATAAAATTTATGAATGAACACATGTGTGCATGGAAATCGACCAATATCCCTAATATTTTAGTCGATTTTTCGATAACTCCTTATGGATGTGTATAGTTTTTTAACGTTTAATCAATTAAGGAAGATCCTTAGGTGATCTCATATACTTTTCTGCGACGTGCAGCTTGCAGTTTTGCAGAAAATCGCCGAAAATTCTAAAATTCTTATCAAAAACTTCAACGACATTTCCTCATAAATATTTTAATTCCAACGTAATAGTGCGTGTAATAATTTTAGGCACTGGAAGTTTTAATCGCGAATTTGAAAATTTTCTATGTACACTTCAAGCATATATGTAGCAAAGCATAGTATTTTCGGCTTCTTAAATCAATGAGTACCAAGCTCGTTTTGTTTGTATACCAGGCAAATACCTATTTAAATGCAAATTTTTCCATTTTGCGAAGACGGTACTTTTGGTTGTCACATTCTCCCGGCCTAATAGAAAATTCAGTGACAACACATGTCAAACTTTAAACTGCTATTTGGTACGTTTATAGATAGGGTGTTTAGTTATAGCAAACAAAATCACAAAGTAAAGTTATAGAAGGCGTTGCATTTATATGAAGATTGAAATATAGAAACGGACTAGAATGATGGTGGTCCGTAGGCAGCCGTATATAAAGGAAGATTTGGAATATAGGGTGGACTGGACGTTTGGTGGTATAAAAATATTGGAAAAAATGTGAAATTAAAATTATATAGGGTGATTAAAAAACTGTTATATGATTTGGACATAAGCAAATCATATACAGGATGGTTGAAATATATGCTGCAGTTGAATTATATTTATATAGTGTGATTAAAAAATTATTTCTTTTATTGCCCATAAGAAGATGCATAAAGTGTCGAGAGAAATTAATGTTATACAGGACGATAATATAAAATGTTAAAAATGAACTAATTTATGGGCTAGCCCACAAGGAGTTATATACTATGGTTGAAATATAGGACGGATTTGACTCCGTAAACATGGGATGGATTCTACTCCGTCAGCTAACAAATTTATGCTTGTCCGTGGGTAGGCGTATGTACAGGATGGTTGGTACATAGGTTGGAGTGGAATTATCTATAGTTATACAGGGTTGTCAAAAAAAGTTGAAAAAGGTTACATGGCGTAGTCCATAAGGCATAAATATATTTTGGGCTTATTAAGTCAACGAGTAGTAGTACATTTTGTTCGTAAATATTTACCCGTCAATTTAAATGAGAAAGTATCATTGTGTAAGGTTGATGCTTTCGATGTTACCTGGTTCTGTCTATTTAGGTTATACATACAAAATTAAAAATATAAAATGAAAACTACCTGAGTTCAAACATACTAAAAAGTTGAAAATAAAGCATTTATAAAAAAATATATAACCGACTTCTACCTATAACTTCTTCTTCTTCTTAGGACGCCGTCTCCCTACGAAGGTTGGCGATCCAAATGGCTATTGTTGTGCGGGAAACCGCAGCTCGGAAAATCTCTATAGATGTCTGTCCGAACCATTTGCGTAAGTCTGTCATCCATGAATTTTGTCTACGTCCGACTGGCCGTTTTCCTTCGATCTTTCTTTCAGTTATCAGGCGGAGAATCTCATATCGTTCACCTCTCATGATATGTCCTAGGTACTGCAGTTTTCTCTATTTAATTATCGTTAGGAGTTCTTTATGTTTACCCATTTGCTGCATAACCTCTATGTTTGTCTTATGTGCCGTCCAAGATATTCGCAGCATTCGCCTGTAGGCGTACATTTCGAACGCATCGATTCTCTTTTCTGTGGTTGCATCCGTATAGAAGAACAGGGAAGAAGTAGCAACGAAGTAATCTGATCCGGAGTTCTAGGGTGAGGTTTCGATTTGCCAGAAGTGTCTTCATGTTATTCAGAATTTTCCGTGCTTGCGCGATTTTTGATCTAATTTCGGCCTTTGGGTCGCATTGCTGGTTGACGAGTATACCCAAGTATTTTATAGATGGCACTTGTGCAATGTTCTCTCCGTTGATCACTATAGTAGCGGGTCTTGGTGATTTTGAGAATACCATTAGTTTGGTCTTGGATATATTCATATAAAGCCCGAGTTCTCGCTATGCTTCACGATAAGGTCCATAAGGGATTGAAGTTCTGTTATGCTGCTGGCTAACACGACGGTGTCATCTGCGTATCGAAGGTTACTTATATTGATTCCATTGATCTTTATGCCTGCAGTTGAATTTTCGAGGGCTTCGATGAATATTGCCTCTGAGTAGAGATTAAACAACAGTGGGGATATTACACATCCTTGTCGCACGCGTCTTCTTATGGCTATTTCTTCTGATGTGGACCCTTCGATTTTGACTGTTGCTATTTGGTACCAGTAGAGTTCGGTAATGATCTTCAGATCTTGAGCATCGATCCCTGTTGATTTTAGGATGTTGATCATTTTTTGATGAGACACACAGTCAAATGCTTTTTTATACTCAATAAAGCATGCAAATACATCGACATTCATGTCCCTACATCTCTGAGTTAGCACATTCAGAGAGAAAAGGGCTTCTCGGGTACCCGTTCCGTTCCTAAAGCCAAATTGCGAACGATCAATTACGGACTCACCTATAACTAAAAAGCTAAAAATAATTATAACAAAATACAACTCAAGCAAATAAGTAACACCTTCAATGTTGTTAGGTATCTACCCAGGAAGTAAAAAATGTATACATTAAAAGGTGCTCATTCTGTACAAATTAATTACCTACCACTCTAGTATATTTTTGGAGTCGGTGCCAAACAACAATCAAGTTTGATGAATTAGTAGATAAATACGCAATGAAGGATTTTAGATTTGCTTGGCATCAGCTTCAAAATATACTAGATTGTTAGGTAATTAATTTTTACAGAATGAGCACTTTTAATGTTTACATTTTTTACTTCCTGGGTAGGTACCTAATAACATTGAATGTGTTATTTATTTACTAGAGTTGTATTTTTTTAAATGTTTTATTAATGTATATATTTTTTACACCATCAGAAAGTAGAGATTTCAAACGAACTAAGAGCCCACCGACTTAAAAAAAAGCAGATATTTTGACGTGAGAAATTTTGATTAAAAATTAGGGTTCTTTTTCGATATTAAATCAAAATAAGGAGAAAAAAGAAATATTTAAAAAAAGATACAGTGTGTTTGGGACATAAAAAGGTAAGTTTTCACCAAATTTCGTAAAAATATTTTTTCTTTGTAAAAGATAAAAATAAACCAAAAACTTGGTTTTTTGAATTGGTCACATAAATTTTGAGGTTATTTAAAACACAAAAGTTGTCGATATTTTTATTCCCTACAACTTTTTTCCATAGAACTTTTACTTTTGTCTGAAATCGAGATAAACACTTTTTACCTTCTTCAAAGGCTTCAGCGCTAGTCTATGTTTGTTTAAGTTTGTAATAACTTTGTTACAGACTAAGAAAAAACTGTAAAACCTATGAGCTTAAACATCCTGCTAGGATGAGGAAAAAACATTCTGTGATTTTATGAAACCACGATGAAATTTTTTTGGGATTGCATGAATATCGTTTTTTGATTTTATTTTTACAGGTTCTACATTAAATCTTCTTAATTACATGTACTAATGACATAAATGACTTGAAATTGGCACTCAATTGGTTTAGAGAAAACAAAATGTTTGTTAATACCCAAAAATGTTGTGTTGTTTCCTTCTCCCGAAAAGTCAATGTAGGTATTGAAGACTATTACATTGGAAATTGTAAGTTTAAGAGGTGCAATTAGGTTAAAGATCTGGGGGTGGTCTTTCAAGATAACTTCAAATTTAATACCCATTTCAGTTACCTGATAAACAAAGCTTACAAAGTTCTTCTATAATTCTTAATACTATCTATATAAATCTATAGTTCTCTTTATACTAGTTTCAATAATAAAAATTTCCATTTGTTTGTTTCTTTCCTTTTTTATTATATTTTATTTTTGCTAATACAATTTTGAATTATTTGAAGGCATACGGTATTGTCGTACTTAACTTCGAAGGAAAGATTTTAATTTTAATTGTAAATTCGTTTAGTGTTTTAACAACGTCTGTCATTTTGTTTTAATGTATATGTGACAATATTTTACTTTGTTTGTCTTGTATGTAAATATTCGTACAATGTTTACTGTATATTGTTTTATTTTAGTTATATTTGTAGCTTTGGATTTGATACTGGGGTGTAACTTATAAACCCCGAAATTAATCGTCGATAATAAATTACTAAGAACTACCACAGGAATGGCTGAAATCCACATTTATTCCCATCCCAAAAAAAGCACAGGCTCGTACATGTGACGAATATCGACTGATCAGCCTAATGAGCCAAGTACTCAAAATCCTCCTGAAAATTATTCATAACAGAATACATCCAAAGTGTGAATCTGTCCTAGGGATGGAACAGTTCGGATTTAGAAGTGGTCTAGGAACGCGCGAGGCCTTATTTAGTCTCCAGATACTCACTCAGAAATGTCATGATCAGCATAAGGACCTGCATATATGCTTTGTAGATTTCGAAAAAGCATTCGACGAGTGCAACACGAAAAATTATTTAAGGCCCTCGAGAATATAGGGCTAGATGAGAGGGATACACGGCTTCTAAAAAACTTGTACTGGCACCAGACCGCTAACGTAAAAACTAACAACGGAATATCTGAAAACGTCAATATTTGCAGGGGAGTCCGACAAGGTTGTGTACTATCCCCAACACTCTTTAACATTACTCCGAACATCTATTCAATAAGGCACTCAGTAACTGCACAGACGGAATTAAAGTAAATGGTGTAAATATATCCAACATCCGTTACGCGGATGACACAATACTACTGGCTGATTCTGACACGGGATTACAACGCATAGTTGATAGACTTTACACAACATGCGAAGCATATGGAATGTCCATCAATATCAAGAAAACCAAGATAATGTCAGTATCACGGAATCAAAACATCCCTATACCTATCCTAATAAATGGGGTAATGTTAAAGAGAGTAGACCGCTTCAAATACCTGGGATGCTGGATCGACGCAAAACTAGATCCTGAAGTTGAAATAAAGCCAGGATAGAACAGGCCCGAGGCAATTTTAACCGTCTCAGAAACATACTGTGCAATCAGGACTTGGATAAAGATCTGCGCTGTAGACTATCTAAATGCTACGTGTGGTCACCTTACTGTATGGTGTCGAGGCATGGACATTAAAAATCACCTCCTTGAATAAACTGGAAGCCTTTGAGATGTGGACATACAGAAGAATATTGAAAATTCCTTATACAGCCCACGTATCAAATGAAGAAGTACTTAGAAGACTGAACAAAGAGACAGAAATCCTTCACACTGTAAAAATAAGGAAAACATCTTATCTTGGTCACGTACTAAGGGGAGAGAAGTATTACATCCTCCAACTCATAATCAAGGGCAAGATTGAGGGAAAACGTTCAATTGGAAGAAAAAGATTGTCGTGGCTCCGAAACATAAGAGCCTGGACGGGACTGAATTTTGAAGAACTGATAAGAACGGCTGAAGATCGAGAAGCCTTCGCCATGGTGATCGCTAACCTCCGATAGGGAGATGGCACCGGAAGAAGAAAAAATAAATTATTCAAAGAGTGTGGGTTTGGGAACTTTATTTTCCTAGTATCATGATTTATTTATTTATTTATACTTTTCATTATATAATCATAAAACAAAATAAATCCATATTTTATAGATTTTTAATAATTAATTTACTTCTACGAATTTCTTGTAAAAATCTTATCAATGAATCTTATAAACTGTTAATGACGTGTTGATAGAAGTGAATTGCTGTTAAATTTTATGTACCCAGTGTCTTCTGGTTTGCTCTACAAACTGCTATCCGTTAACAATAATAATTCAACTAAGTATGTCACTACAAACTATTATTTCCTTATTCGTAATTGTTTAACCTCATCAATATTGATACCGTTGTTTGACATCATCTAACGTATATACTCACTTTTTTGCCTTCGTATTTTATTCAATAAAAAAGCACAGAATTTCATAAACATAAAAATAGAAGAAAATTAGCTAGCGTAACGAAAATTAAAGCTCAAATGACAGAACGCAAAAACTCGACATAGCACAGCGAATTTTTCTGTGTTCGAATTATTACGGTTTTTTTAAAAAACAGTTTAATTTGCAGAATTCATACCATTCGATACGTGGAAAAACATCAAGTGAACATCATTAGCGCGGTCGAGCAAAACAGAACCGAACGAATTATTACTAAAAAGCTTTCTCTTCCCATTGAGGCACCGCGTCTCTATCTGGGAGACGGAAATTCACGTTCTTTGTCAACCGTCCACCATTTTATTCTCCGGCGCAATACACACAGCTAATTAAAGTATGCTCCGGCAAAGTGCGGGCCCCGACAGTCGACATTAGAGTGTGTCTGTTCATTAGGCCAATTATTAGTTTTCAGGCAGCTAACTTTGCATTAATTAGATAAGTTGGGTTAGGATAACACTTGGGGTTCCGACGCTATGATATACAAATAAATAATTAATGTTGAAGTTCTAAATTTGATGATGCGTTACCGATGGGACTTCAACGAAGTTTTGACAGTGTTGAATTAACGTCACAGTGTTAGATATCCGAGGAAAAATAACAGTCGTGTTTCCTGCCAGACAGTTAACAACAGAATAATGCAAACAGGGCTACAACCGTATGAAATATTCCATGATAACCCTCAGAAATTACGTCAAGATATTTACACAAAAAGAATTGAAAGTGAAGTATTCAACTAGGAGATGACTGGGGGCTGCCGGAATCCTTATGTAAATTGGTTTTGGTCAACTGGTTTGAACTCAGGTAGCTTTTGAGCTCAGATCATACAATAGGGAATAGATTGGAAACTATGTGTTAAAAATTGTGTTAAAAAACTGGCAGTCTTTGTTTTTAACAAATGGTAAAAATGTATCTGTTTCTGTATAAATTTAACTGCCGATAAAAAAGGAATCTGCACACTATCTAATCGGTGTATTTCTCTGCTAGTTCTTATCGTTCCAAAAAATACTATAGCGAAAAAAAATCCCCAAATAATTTTGATTTTATTTATAAAACATTACAAATGCAACTAAATATTAAACTACTCACACCTAATAATAATAACAAAAAAGGTACAAACATAACATTAACAGTTTACAGATACTAGCTGTCGCCCAGTGGTCGAAATTCGACCAATTGTGTCAATATCTCTGGCAGGTTAAGTAACTTGAAAATTTTATCGTGACATTCTATCCTAGAACTTTAGGGAGAACAGCAATTACACATATTTATTATATACAAGAATTACTTTACCACTAAACAATAACAACGCTTACATGCCACTTCCAGAAGTACATGCTCTAAGTATTATAACATCGGTCCCTCTATATATAATTACTCAATGTTTTGAGTCTGGCGGCGGCGGCACATTCATTTGTTTGGCGTTGACA
The DNA here is from genome assembly GCA_034190945.1 of Octodonta nipae. Lineage (NCBI taxonomy): Eukaryota > Metazoa > Arthropoda > Insecta > Coleoptera > Chrysomelidae > Octodonta > Octodonta nipae. The sequence goes on along the minus strand of CM067221.1, from coordinate 108,613,763 downwards.
TTATGACGTAAATAATGAATTTTTATTATATTTTATTTAATGAATGATCCAATATTATAAATTAATATTAGCATTTCGCACTGTAGGTCGTGAGTAGCTACTAAACAAAACAAAAATGAAGAAAATTGGTTGACAGACAGAGGAGAAAATGGCATCTAATCGTTTTGTCTTTGCCTATTTAGTTATAGATTTGTTTCCCTTTTGTTTCCAGTATACATTTGTGTTTTTAGTTAAAGGTCTGTATGAAAAGTTAATTTATCGCTTCGGTAAACTGGCATTTAACATTTTTAAAGGTAAGATTTTGATATTAATGCAAATCCGAGTTCCTACCCCCTGCTTTTGAGTAGTAGATTAGAAAGTGTCAAATATCAATTCATGGTTAAAAGTTATACAACATTTTTGCTCAATGCCTGATAATCCAATAAATGCTCGCCGGCAGATTGAAATCTGAGATCCGAGATCTTTCGCACAACAACCTGGGTAACTTACAAGACCTAACCGTTGACATTTATCAATTTAAGCTTTCTCCATCTTATGTATGAGATACAACCTGGAGAGAATGATGAAAAATTTCAAGTAGACGAATATGTAAAAGAAGATGGTTTTTTATACAGGGTGCTCTGTAGAAGGTTTGGCAAACATGGAGGCGGATAGGTTGATTCTGATTTTATATTATGTAGCATGTAGCCCATATAACACCTGCATAGCTTGGGGTTTTTGTTTTCTTTCTAATTTATTTGTCACTTCACCAAATAAACTTAAATCTAATCTATGATGTTTGTTTGCTCTTCTGCAATTGATATTTGACACAAACAATTGTGTGAAAAACTGATATGAGTCCCTAAATGGCGAGATCCATAAACAGGTCATTAAGTTAAACACGTTATCACATTACAAAAAAAAAGAAGCACATCGAGAACTTCAAATGCTTTCTATACTTTAGTCCCTTGCCAACGATATACCACATGTACTGGAAAGTAATTTTTATAGTAATAAAGTTTGTCATTGTAACTTACAAGGTTACAACTAGAAAAAAATAAAACAAAACAAATTTCTGTAATTTGTTATACAAGGTTTGTCTAGAAAGTAATAGGACTGGGTCGATTTAAAAAAATATTGAGCTAATCGATAAAATTATTTAAAAACTTTCAAAGTAGACCCCTTCTGCGTCGATGCAGCGCTGCCAGCGCGATTTCCAAGCATTGAAGGCATTCTCCAGAATAGCCTTTAGAGCCGCGCTGCAAGCTGCTTGGATCCCCTCGGTCGCCTCAAAATGCTTGCCTTTCATCGGCGATTTCAGGCGCGGAAACAAACAGAAGTCCGGGGGCACATCTGGGCTGTAGGCTGTAGGATACCTGCATTGGTCAGGTAGCTGGTCACAACAAAGGCGGTGCTTCGTGTGCCACTCGGAAGATTGCCTCTTTGTCTCGGGATCATGCTCAAAGATCCATGACTCGTCACCTGTGATTACGTTATCCAAAAATTGGGTTTCACTTTCACACATGTTCAAAATTTCTTGGCACACCTCCACTCGCCGCAACATCTGGTCGTCAGTAAGCACTTTTGGGATCATCTTCGCGCACACCTTTCACATGTTTAAATGCTCCATCACAATGTCATGAACCGCAGATTTTGGTAAATTTAACATCTGGGCAATTAAACGAATACTTAGTCGACGGTCTGAGTTCCAAACTTCGCGCACACGAGTCACATTGTCGGTGTTTGCCAAAGTCGAAGGTCTTCCAGCACGATCCTCATCGGCGACCTCTTCCGGGCCCTCCGAAAAGGCCTTGTGCCACCGAAACACACCACTTCTTCCTAAAGCATCATCTGGCTAAGCCTGCTTGATTATATCAAATGTCTCTGTTGCAGCTTTACCAAGTTTCACACAGAATTTAATCGCATACCTCTGCTCTAATGAACGCTACATTTTCGGCTTGCACCATTCACAGAAACACCTATCGCAAAAATGACCAGCCGCTCGTTCGTTAGCTAGAAACCCCCTCTACCGAATCGCGCGTACTCCGAAGTACGAGGGGTGCCTTTTATATTTCGGGATTAGAGAACAAAAACAAATATTAATGACCGAAAATCGCTTTATTGTTTTTCAAAATATTCCCTATAAAGATCTCTACACTTTTACATGCGTTTGAACCAATTGTCGAAGCACTTTTTCCTCTCTGATTGAGGTATCTCCAAAACATGCATTCTGAACGCAGCAACCGCTTCTTCAGGTGTCGAAAATCGTTGACCTCTCAGTTTGTTTTTTACGTACGGGAATAAAAAGAAGTTATTTGGTGACAAGTCATGACTATACGGCGGATGACTCATCAAATCGATGTTTTGAGTGGTCAAAAATGCAGTTGTTTGAGCCGATGTGTGAGAGCTCGCATTGTCGTGGTGAAGAGTGATCCGTCTTCGGCGGTTGGTTTTCCTCATTTCTTGGAAGACAACTGGCCAACAAATGGTTGTGTACCACTCAGAATTGACTGTTCTGCGTTGTTCTAGTGGTACGGTTACGACATGTCCAGTTTTTCCGAAAAAAACAGGCGATCATTTGCTTGGAAGTGCTTCGTGCGCGAACAACTTTTGTTGGATTCGGCTTATCTTGAAACACCCATACAGTCGACTGCTGTTTACTTTCGGGTTCATACGCGTAAATCCACGATTCATCACCTGTCACCATATCATAAACGTGTTTTGAAGCACCGCGATCGTATTTTTTGAGCTTTTCTTTCGACCAATTGACACGAGCCTTTTTTGAACGATTGACAAATTGTGTGGGATCCAACGCGAACAAATTTTTTTGATATTCAAATATTTATGCAATATTGAATGTATGCTGGTCGCACTAATGTGTAAGGTTGACTCAATCTCACGATAGGTCACATGACGATCTTGCAATATCTGTTCGCGCACAGCATCAATAGTTTCCGGAACAACAACTGCTTTTGGACGACCTTCACGAAATTCATCTTGGAGTGAACTACGACCTCGAGTGAATTCCCCATACCATCGATAAACAGTGGTCCTTGATGGAGTTTCATCGCGAAAAAATAAACTAAGTTCTTCCATGCACTCTTGCTGACTTAATCCACGTGGAAAGTTGTAAAAAATAATCGCACGAAAATGTTCACGATTTAATTCAATTTTTTGGCCGAGATGAATCCTTTAAGTTACTGTAAAAAACACATAGCGCTCGTATGTCAAAGCATTCTGAGAACGTATAACCTCAAAAATGTCAAACTTTACGATAGAGCTGTCAGTTGTCAGATTGCAACACTAGAATTGTCCAATCCCGAAATATAAAAGGCAGCCCTCGTACAGTCGCGGCGGAAAAAAAATCAGTTCTATTAATTTCCGGACAAACTATGTAAATATTGTTCAAACAGATCTTCACCGGTACGGATGCAAGCGCGAGATCTGTTTCTGACTGCTACAGTCGTAATCTTAAGTAGCATCTCATCCCGCATTGTTTCCAACGTTATTCATTCTTTCTTTTAGTTGCTCCTTGTTTTCTATTTGTATCTCGTAATCGACTTGAGTTTAAAATAATATTCCGAAACTATGGCTGTTCAGCACATTATAGGCGAAATGTCAGAGAGTTCCTGGACAATTCATTCCCAAACGCTTGGATTGGGAGAGCTGGCCCTATACTCTGGTCTCCAAGGTCCCCAGACCTGACTCCCATTGAACTTTTTGTATGGGGACGGACCAAGCAACTCGTTTAGCAGATAAAAGTAGAAACCAATTAGCAGTTAAGAAAAAGAATAAATGTTGCGTTTGAAACAATGCGGGATGAGTTGCTACTAGAAACTACGACTGTAGCAGTCAGAAAAAGATGTCGGTTTTGCATCCGTAGCGGTGAAAGCCAGTTTAAACAAAATTTATAACAAATTATTGCAAATATGTTTTACTCTTTTGTAGTTCTAACCTAGTAGGTTGTCAAATTTTATTTTGATACTAATTACCTACGGTGGCAAGGAGCTGAAGTATAGAAGTTTCGGTGAGCATTCGAATTTCTGATCCGCTTCTTATCTTTTTTCTGTAAAATTGATAAAGTGTTTAACTTGATGACTTTTTTCACCCAATTATTAAATATCGATTCCAAAAGAGCAAACAAACATCATAGATTAAAGTTAAGTTTATTTGGTGAAGTTACGGTGAAAAACAAAAAAGTTACAAAAGCTGATATGAAAAAATTGGGAATTATGAAAAAAAGTCATAAACCTTAAGCTATCTAGATGTTTGACGGGCTGCATAATATAGCACATGAACCCTGCTCACCTCCTTTATGTTTGGCAAACCTTCAACACAATACCCTGTATAATTCTTTGCAAAAAACACATTTGCTACAGCATCGTGCCTTGGAAGTCGGAAATTCTGAAAAATTGGTAAAATTTTTATAAGAGAATTTGCATTGACAGTTTCTATGCCCTATAGATTTCTATCAGTGATTATTTCAAACGTAGACGTCTCTTGCTGATAACTGTAAATATTGTAGAAATGAATTTGATATATCCTTGGTTACATTGACATGTTCAACAAAAGCTTTTTAATAATATTACGTACTGCATTCAACAATACTGTAAATACTAGAAAAGTAATTATAGTACTAATAACATTCTGTTTCTATTTCAGGTAAGACCTAAGTGCTGTTGTCTCCCATGTAAACGGTAAGACCCAATAAATAATCAATGCCATTTTTATTATTCATCTAGATGTAAGTTTGCGAAAACTTTGCTAGTAACGAAAAACAGGAAATCACTTAATCATTTAAAACCCGTACCATAAGAGACTTCCTTTAAGAATAACAAGTAAAGGTTATTCATTTGTTTGTTTCAACTTTGAAAGTTCTATAAAAATTCTCTATTATCAAGAACTAAATTTTCTACAAATTCAGCTACTAATTTACAGAGCTAAGAAATACATATTAGAACTTTCGAATGCAATGAAAATTTATATTTAAATATGGAGGTGATGCCAAATAAGTTTTAAATTAATTGATTAATTAATATTTGTTATTGTTTATCCCCTTGGGTATTTGATAATTATTTCAACGTAACCTTTCGTTCCCTCTCGGTAGTTTATGCAAGCTTTAAGTGAGTTTAACGGTTTTTCATTGTAAGTATGTCTTGTTGTGAGAAATCACCTGGCACATCGTCTAGGACTCCCAAATTTCCAGAATGAATTCCAAAAAGACAGAATAAAAACTTAGTTGTTTTGTTATGTAAAGAGACCTGCACAAATGCTGTGTAAACGGATTATCCACTTAATGCTGCACTGGTGAGTGGAAGATTAAAATCCCAGTTTTCAACATTTTCTTTGTTGTGACCTAACAAATATACCTTCTTTCAGCTATGCGTTAATCAATTTTGAAATTATTCTTTTGAATTCCATCACCAGCCTCGACCTTCATTGTGTACAGTTCAGTATAAAACTCTAATATGAGATGACATTGGATGAAAATGATTTTATCAAGCACAACCAATGGAATATTTAACTCAGTTCCCTTTCCAGTAATATCTAATTCCCTGAATAAATGAATGGCTACCCATAAGCTTAAATGTCATATCACAGCAAAGAGGCTCTCCATGGTTTTGATATTTGATTGCATCCTGTAACACCATAGCAATGCTTTCATAAAATTCTTTCATGTCTACTGCATAACCAAAAGCCCCTATGAGGATGTATCAAGTGGCACATTTTGAAGCTGATTTCACTGATCATAATAAATATTCTCAAGTAACTAAATCTTCAGACAAATGATATCTTTAGATGTACTCAATGCGTTGTGCATGTCAATATACTAAGGAAATTATGGTATCTCGATATTGGATCTTGAAAATTTTGTTATTACAATATCAATCCTAAGAGCTCAGCGATTTCGATCTTCAAACAAACTTTTTAGTTTCTCTAAATAAAGGTTTGAGTACGGTTCTAGATATACAGGACAGTAGGTACTTCTCAACAAATTCAGCAAATTCTGATTCACATTGAGAAACTGGCAACTCTCCAATATGATACACAAGCTAATACACTGAAGATAACACTGAAACTTCATTTAATATCTTGGATTTGTCTTCGTCAGGAATCAAAATCGAATGATGAAAAGTTCACCATGCCCCTATGTGTGACTTCTGACAGAACAGTGTCATCTTGTCATCTATTGAATATCATCTATATACCAAATCTGGCATCTAGGGACCATCTAAACTAAACGAGATACCTATGTAAAAGCGCAGTGATACAGTGAAATATTGAAAAAATGAAATATAAGAATCTAAAAGATAGATTTGTATTATAACACGAACGCTGGAGTTCATTTTTTTGTTGAGCTGAGGTTATCATTATATAGAGGAAAGCATTTGCAACAAATATTTGAGGAACTCAGTAGGTTCAGAAATATATATGCATATTTGTTTGTTCATAAAGAAATAGACGCACTGCACTTAAAGGCTCAAATACGTTCTAACAACAACTACAGTGCATTGGATGCAACTGTTTGTTGTCAACTAACGTGATAATTATTTATACAGCATTTTGTAACTTATTATGATGATTGCACCAAATTGCGAATAGTATTATTAACAATTCAGTATGTTATCACTGCAAATGGAGCTGTGAAGTTGATTTTAGCCCATACAACATACCTAGTTTATCACCATAATGTAATGTCATTTGTGTAGGGCAGTAATATAGGTTAATGGCCTTCACAGTAATTCGTGGTTACTTTTAATATTATAATAGCAAAAATCACTGTATGGTCTTAACTCTTTACAACATCAACAAGGATCAGTTTCTCAATCATCGTTTAAGTCTTCAAATTCCTAGATACTTAATTTCGAAAAGATTGTTGAGGAGGTCTTGTATTATTTTGTCTGTTCATTGGGTTTTCTCTCCTCCAAATTTTTTACTGCAACAGATAAGTATTTAAAAATTGTATATGTAAAACAAAGTGTAGTAAGGCAATTTCTTAAAATTGCCCGGATTACTGGCTGTATGTACAGAGATTCTTCCTCACAGTTATTCTGAGAGAAAGAGGTGTCTACAAAATGATCAACCAGTATTCCTGTATATAAGTAATGTATTTTATATTGTGTAATACTTATCTGTGTATGGAGACGTTTCAACTCCGAGTCTGGAGTCGTTGTCAATCGTTTAGTGTTGTTTTCGAGGTTTTTTCTAAAAAAATTTCGCTTTGGTTATCTTGAATTTGTTCTGTTTGTCAAAAAATTTGACACTGACAATTTGTCGTTTTGGCAACTGACGCTGAGGTTACGTTTTTTTGTTCTGTTAAATCGGAGCTCCGATTTCAGCCGACCTTCATTTCCTTCATTTGGACTGGAGGAATTTATTGCTAACAGAACAAAAAACGGTAACCTCAGCGTTAAGTGATCGCCAAACGACCAATTGTCAGTGTCAATTTTTTTGACAAACAACAAATTCAAAATCAAAGCGAAATTTTTTAGAAAAAAAAAAAAAACCTCGAAAACAACACTAAACGATTGACAACGACTCCAGACTCGGAGTTGAAACGTCTCCATACAGAGATAAGTATTACACAATATACAATACGTTACTTATATACAGGAATACTGGTTGATCATTTTGTAGACATCTCTTTCTCTCAGAATAACTGTGAGGAAGAATCTCTGTACAGACAGCCAGTAATCCGGGCAATTTTACGAAATTGCCTTACTACACTTTGTTCTACATATACAATTTTTAAATACTTATCAGTTGCAGGAAAAAATTTGGAGGAGAGAAAACTCAATGAACAGACAAAATAACCTAGATACTTGTCTGAATAAATAGCATTTGCTTCAGCTTCGGAGAATTTTGAGTTATCGGAATTTTATTTGCTATGAAACTGTTGACAAATTATGTATGTGTAAATACAAAATACGAATAAACACAGGCTTAAGTTTGAATTGAATTCGCTTTTATCTCTGTCTCTGATAACCAATTTGTTTTCCTATTGCTGAAATAAATAACCTTTAGGGGGATACGAGAATATAAGATCTTTTATTGTTTAAGCATTTTTTGGGAAATAACACCACAAGTCAGGAAAATTGCTATATATTTCCAAATGTTTCGCGGTCTAAGTCAGATCCCGCTGTCAAAGGCCAAGAAACTATGAAGAAACGCACAATTCTAAAATGTAAAAATAAAATTTTTGACAATATCTATTATTATTTACTCAAATAACCATTAACTGCTAATTGAAATGTACAAAATTATGAATAAAGCCAGGAACTTAGTTTTTCATTGTTCTTATTTGCCTCCTGGCAGATTCCTAAGGGTTTATTTTTATGTCATGAAATTTTGACAAACTAATCTGCTAGGTAAAAGTAAAATTTGAAACACAAAGTTTTTGTTTTAATAATTTCACATGTTTTGATGAAACATCAGTTTAACTATTTTAACAAGAAAAACGATATATATATATATATATATATATATATATATATATATATATATATCACTGTTGCCCCAATCTCTATGTAATATAAATCAAAACGAACGTAGCGACCAAACCGAACTGGAACAAACCAATCTTCCAGCAGTGTTACTAGAGCACACACAGACCGCAATATAACCCATATTTGTAGTACGCCCAATTTATTGCACAGATAATTCAAAATATTCGCATCGATGTCGCATGCTCTAAATTAATTCATATATAATATTTATACATCGGGGGATGACACAGATAGAAGAAAATATTGATACACATTGCCGGCGACAAATTTGAATCGCGACTGACGCGGAAGTGCATTTGTTTATATTTCCAGCAAAATAATAATTTCAGAGTTCGCTGTTGTCAAAATCTAGGGCATGATACATTTTTATGTCATTTACGATATTTATTATTCACGGGTTGCTTGCTTTCTTTTCATGGGACCATGTTCTGACCCGATGTTTTTCATGTCGAATTTTAGAAATTGGGACGCAGAGTCTGCTAAGATGTCTCCTGTTTTTCGAATTTGTTAGTCGATTTTTAAATTCAGCTGATTTAATGTGTTTTTTTGAATAAGCTATACCTGGAAAGCTGCTCTCATACTTATAGGTGGACAAGGGGATGAAATTTTTTTATGTATTCTACATCCTAGGTTTGCTGATTGAGAAACGATTTTAATGAACATATTTTTCTTACATAGGCCATACCTCGAAGGTAATGATGCTCCTAAGATTTCCAACATGACGTTTCTTAAGTAGTTTCTAAATGATTGAGGAGGTAAATGATTATTTTGAATGTTCATCTGGGATTTTCTCTCCTCGCAATGGTTTCTGAAGAATACAGATAAGTTAAGTACTTGAATATCAAAGATATAATATGTTGTGTATTTTGTGTTGTACTTATCTGTTTTTTTGTGACGTTTCGATTCCTTATCAGGAATCGTTGTCGAACAATGTTTGTTTGAATGTTTTGCACTATATTCGCTTGAATTTTTTTTGGTAATGTCAATTGACTGATTAATTGACTTTGAAGTTTCCTTTTTGATGTTCATTCGTCAGAAGTTGTTGCCATGCAACCGGTATCTCTACAGAGGGTGTCCCAATTTCTCCATTATTCAACAACATGCAGACACTTTGTTTGATTTTTCTTTTTTTGTATGTTCTTCTTTAAGTAGTATCTAAAAATGGAAGTTTATTTACATTTTATATTTCAATAGTAAATTTAATTTTAGATTCTTTGTTATTGATCAGTATCAATAGCAGTTTCAGCAACAAAGGAAATTTTTGAGAAAGAGTTATGTTTAATAAAGGAAGTTTTAGAACAAACCGAATACCCAAGAAAATTCATAAACAAAACAATTTACCAAATCGATATCCACTCTAAAATTATAAACGTTATTCCTTATGATTCCGGGCTCTCCGAAAAAATTAAACGTATTGACAATAAATACCAACTAAAAACTATTTTTAAAGCAAATAATACTTTAAGATCAAATTTGACAAAAACAAAACCGGAAAACGGTACTCAAAGTTCCAAAAATTGTGTGTACAGTGTACCTTGTGCCTACGGAAAAACATATACCGTTGAAACATCAAGACCTCTCCAAATTAGAATAAAAGAGCACCAATACAACGTCTCAAGAAGACATATAGACAGATCAAGATTGGCAAATCATGTACTCACGAATAATGGTACACACAAAATAGACTGGAATAAGATAAAAATACTACTTAAAGAAGAACATACAAAAAAAAAAATCAAAGAAAGTGTCTGCATGTTGTTGAATAATGGAGAAATTGGGACACCCTCTGTAGAGATACCGCTTGCATGGCAACAACTTCGAATCGAAACGTCACAAAAAAACAGATAAGTACAACACAAAATACACAACAATATTGATATTCAAGTACTTATCTGTATTTTTGTTGGAATTTGGAAGTATGTTTTCTTAAAGCTTTTGGCCGCTTTCAGGCACTTACCGTATGTTAAAAAAATACAGTGTCCCCAGTATTTTACTCTCATGTTAACGGGGTGTGTACTAAAGTGAGATCTTCATTTTGAATTCAATTATCTTCAACTACATCCACTCTATACTTAAATAGTTTTCTCATTGTCCAAATCAAATGTGTTTATGACGTCTTCTTCAGTATTTGACAAGATTTCGTGGTCTGCCAGAGCTATTTTCTTTTATTTTAAAGTTTTTAGATCAAGGTTTAGAATGTACCCATTGTGGCAAATTTCTTCAGCCGTCACTCAGTCTTTATACCAGTTTCACTGGCTTTTCACGTTTTCTATAAATAGCAATCACGTCGTGATAGTTTAGAAAGACCGACCTCTGTATCCAGAGGATGGTTGCAGTTTTTCTGTATTCTGACTTTAAATTTCTTTTAACCCTAAAGTTAGTTCAATTCCAGTGTTGGTTATGAGGCAATAAAGGCTGCCTACCCTTGATTCTTGGTTAAATGAGAAGTCTCGATAACAGCACACAAAAGTTACTTGGCAAGGTTGTCCCTCAGTCACATTAGTTACTTTTCCTGATTGTGTGTTCTATACATTAGCTACGAAAATTTTGAGAAACAATTATTCCAAGACGTTCTTATTGCTCATCTTCTATGGGTGTGGTTTATGGAACTGCTGTTAAAGCCTTTTTGAACAACCAGAGGCGGCAAGAATCTCTCTGATGCTAACTCTTACTTTCATTATACTCATCACTTCTCGTCACAGTTTTTGGACTTTCTTCGCTCCAGGGTTATCACTGCTTTTAGTTTGGTTTCAGATAAGCACATCGACTAGTGTCTTTTAAAGCATTAAAATATCTTCCCGAGCAATGTTAGATCTGGGTGTCTTGGCATCCATGACTCCTCTAGTGCCCAAGTTGGCCTTAGATTCAAAAAATATTGCACAAAAACTGGCGCAGGATTATTAATTTTTCATTCGTTAATGGTTTTCTTGGGTTCTTTGGTCAATAATTGACCAACATTATGTATTTTTTGAGCAAATTCACATTTTACTACTTGAGCTTATGACAGTTATTGCTTGATGAGCTTCAGAATAATGAGATGCCCTGGATCTTCCAGTTATTGTTTAAATATATTGTAGTGACGTATTATTATTTTTTTATTGTACTATCGCGGATCTCTTTTCAATATAACTTTTCATCATAACTACAGTTTCAGAATGCTCTGATCTATTTATCTTTGGTTTCAAGTTGTTGCATTTATAGATAATATGAGCATTAATTCGAAAGGCATACACAATTTGAATAAAAACTCAGCATGTAACATATCTTGATATTTGGTCAGCCGTAGACTTTGGTCAATTTTAAAAGCAAAATTGTTACTGGTTTTTGTTAATTTGCAGCAATTCTTCAGTGTTGTAATTATTGTCCAGCAATGTGATTTCAGATGTCTATTAAGTTGCAATAGCGATTGCATAGCGCCGCATTCCGACTAAGCTCATATTTTGTTGCTAATTTGTGTCGTCAAAAATGATTTTGTTGCTCCAGCCGTTTCCAAGAAATGGTCTATGTAGCCTAAGTCTTAAGCTACATTAGCCATGTGAGTATTTATGAAATGAAAATAGCTATCAAAATGAATCAAACGGGAGATTTTACTAATAATTTGTTGCTCAAAGATAAAACAATAAAATATTCCCAAAAGCTGCCATTTCAGCTCAAACCCACCCACATGTACCCCTAAACGCCAAAAATCTTGACGCTAAATATTTAGTAAAATACATATGCGTGTTATTTTGTTGCTAATTTCTGACGTAAATTACGATTTTGTTGCTTAAGCCGTTTCCGACAAATGGTGGCTAATGTAGCTTAATTAAGCTACACTAACCAGCATTTCTAGGAAACGGCTGGAGCAACAAAATCATTTTTGACGACATAATTAGCAACAAAATATGAGCTTAGTCGGAATGCGGTACTATGAAATGGCTAATGCAACTTAATAAACATTGATCTCAGTGTTAGTGGTGACTTGTAATTGTTTTTATATTTTCAAAAATTCATTAGCTACTGGTAGGCTATCAGATATGAGATTCCTTCCGGAGCCTAAGGAGTACATGATCGCATAACTAGCTTACTCCGGAAGGTCATTCTGGTTGTTAGTAAAGATATGAAGGAATTTAATAGGTAATTTGACAGCACATCTTGTACAATTTTTAAATTATTATAATCTTGGGGAACTTGAGATGTACTGAAAAATACCGTGCCTTCAATTCAGAAATTCTTCCACTATTGTACAATTAATTCCCATTGAGACGAATCTGTCAACTCCTTTCCTGGACGAACTGTCATTACATCATGAACATCCAAATAGTTTAAAAATATATACCTAGTAGTAAGTTTCATGAAATTTGTGAATTATATTCATTCAGATAGGAACTATAGATTCCGAGCCAGGATTTTGTTTCTGTAAACGCCGTCACTGGATGCACACCAGATATGATATTTATCGACAGATATAGCGCGAAATAGTGTTGCCATAATCGGAATTTATATGCTGGCGTAGCTCGTTTTAGCATGTTTGTTTTGTGCACGTTCGAGTGCTATCTACATTATAACAACGCTTATTTCTGCACTTCTGCACTTTACAATTGAATTAGTTTCTCTCCCAACGGTTCTATTTGGACTATAATAAACAAAATTCATCAAGAAGTAGACGGGGGTTTTGTTTTACATGAATTGCGAAGTTATTTGTTCCGTGTTTGTGTCGCAAGTTGGTCTATGCGGTAGCCAATGGAATCGTGTTGTAGTTAATAGTTTTGCTTTTTGGAAATGTAGGAAGCGCTAACAACGTTTCTAAAAGTTGTTAGCGCACGATATTGTTTGCTTAGAATGTCTTGTTACTAATTTTAATGTTTTTAAACCTTGAGTTCACAACAATAAGTCTGCATTTGCTATAATTCCAGATTTGAAACATCAACTTAAGCTGAAGAAGATCGAAATCTTGAAAAATTATTTTTCCAAACAATATTATCGATATAAATACTTTATAGGCCGAAAATACAAGTTCTTACGACGGTAGAGCAAATCAGATGATAATATTCATCACCGCGCAAATTTCTAGAGAAGACGGTAATTTAACGGGGAAGAAATTATGACTAATGATCAAGGCTAAAGAATAAACGTATTACCACCTACTAACACTGTTTCAGCAAAATAACTGTATTTTTATTTACAACAAACTACACTGAGCTCGTCAAATGCCAGGATCTACTACATAAACTCCTTTATTAAACTTACCACGTAATACCATACAATTTTACTCACATAGATCATTCTATTCGTTATAAATGCTTAGCCAACTATTCAATAAAATCCAGTCTCTGATTTGAAATTTTGGTCATTTCAGCACTTCGACAATTTTTCCTAAAGTTCTGCTTGTCAGTGGGGTGTCATGGAGCCATTTGATCTAAGTGAACACACTCCATGATCCACTTGGTATCCACTTTGTTCTGGAAGTTGTCTACTATAGTGGCTCTGTTAGCAAAGATTCTTTATAGAAAGTCGCTACAGCTGAAGATATTTATTAATTTCTGTATTCTCAATATGTTTGTTGTGTTTAACTAATATCAGCCAGTTCTGTAGACTCTACCTACTCCATTCTACATCCAGTTCAACTCTAGAAGACTCCTAACGGTCATCATGCAGTCTCTTAGCCATTGAACGTCATCATCTTCTTTTGTATGACATCTAAAACTTCTAAGGTTGCCTTTTTCGCGATTCAAACCTTTTCATCCTTCCTTATTATGATCCATATGTATGTTGGGTCCATTTTCATCCCCAAGTTTGTTCCCCTATCGTTTTGAGTTTCTCCGGCTCTGCTCATTGACGAATCTCTATTGAGAACCCATTTCAAGGATTAGGTCCAAATTTGCACTGAAGTTACGGGAGCTGGTTGGGGTTATCAATACAAGTTTCTCAGTACATTTTGCTTCAGGTTGCCTATGAACCGATGGTGTCTAATTCGTATCCATTCCAGTATGAAATGAAATACATATCTGTCACAATGACCTTATACCGCGGATTTTGGTTTCACCTAACGTCAGTTTTACTTTTGCCCACATGCCTATTTACATTAACGTCCATGCTGATTCGTAGCTGAACATTGTCCGCAATAAGCTGAATTTCGGTTAACTCATACACTTTGGACTTAAAAATGGATACCTCAGTGCAAATGTCTAATATGTTGGTGAACTCTTTGCTAGTGATGGTGTTGTTTATAACTAAGCTGTCAGCCTCTACCCTCCGTGGAACTCATTGATTTTTAGTTTGCTTTCGCCTTCATATACTGACAGATCAGAAGATCCATAATTGCTGGTGGGATTTTATTGGTTGTCTTGTTGGGGATCTTAGTGACATCCTAACTCTACAGTGTCCCCTAAAATGGGCATGGTCTTGTTCTTTCTTGTTGTCTATACCAGACCTGGCTCAATATTGACCTTAACTAGGCGTTGTTCGTTGGTTCCTATGATCTAAAAAGAATGCACTCGCCCTTTGTCTAGGCATAGTTAGAACAGCTGCAATTAATTAAAGCCCCGATTATAGCTTCGTTGAACGTCTACATGGCGCATCAAAGGAACGGATTAAGAATGTTAATTCACCGACGAACGTTTGGTAACTGCTGCAGCTTGCATGTTACTCTGTTAACGGCTGATCTCAATAATGTGGCAGATGTCATTCCTATCCATTGACTGGGATTTTTTGCACTGATGTTCTCCTGAAACTTCTTCTACCTTTAGACTGCTGATATAACAAATACAACCAGGTAAAAACATTGTTTTGTCAGTGATATCAGCAGTCTGCATAATGTGACCAAAATATGACGCTTTCCTAATCTTTCTAGTTCCTTTCCTATCTTGTATTACAGTATTTTTGGTAACATCTGTGGTATTCGGAGCACGCAACAACAACACCACATCTCAAACGTTTCTAGCCGTTTCCAAGAGGCATCAATCAGAATCCGAACTCCTGTACTATATAGCAATAAGGCGAAAATATAGCACTTAAGAAATATTAAGACTAAAACTATACATGACCTTTATCTATGTTATTACATTATGAATATATTCAGTTATGTTTCTTTTATGGAATGTTGTGATATTGCACACGGCTTCGTGAGATAATTTCTCAGAACATGCCTTGTAAACTAACTAACTAACTAACGCCTAATTTGTGGTTGAAGATGAGGTCACATGGGCGTTTCTGTATTATCCTTATGGATGCTTGAGTGAAAAAAGATGGGGAGATCTTTTTAAACCTGGCTCGTTTAGCCAAATAATGTCACTATCATGGTATTTAACCCATTAATTGCACTCTATTTGCTTTTATAGCACACTGCAACTTCAATTCTAGTCAAGTGACTTTACACAGATGTTTTTTAAACTTTAGTCCGGCTGTGACGTGCCCTGGTCAGAGAGGGAACTCGAAACAATCGTGTTCAGATATGAGGTTGTTGTTTTCGAACGATGAGACGAACACAGATTCGTCATAATATACATCTTAAACATTTTATGGTTTACGAAAGAGCAAGCCAATGTCTGGAGCTTATACAGCTTTTTAGAAATGATAATAAAAATTAGTACTAAAAATCCTAAGCCATTTGTTGTATCTTATCACAATTTTTTATCAACTCTACTCACCAGAATGGAAGCCGACTGCCCTCTCCAATGCCTCCCCCCACTATTGACAAGAATTCTGAAATTGGAACATATCGAACTACACCGAGGGACATTATAATCTAACGCGTAGGTTCCACAGGAGTCAAATTTCATTTCCGACGTTCGCATTGTAAGTAAGCAATGCATATGCAATAGTCGTGCAGTCTGACTGCGACTGACTACTAAGCAGCACCCAATTCATACTCCATTTCGCTCTCTTCGTGTTACCTCTCGCTCGTTCGGTGTTCCAATCTCACTCGCTTCATGTTCCTTGTGATCATTCCATGGCTTGGGATGATGCTGTTTTGTTCCCGAATCCTCCCCTTTCTGATTAACTCTAATATTGTAATTAAGTAGCTGAGCAGAGTACGCCATATCTCTCTCTCCTTCGTTGCGAACTATTGAGATGATGATGTTTTGCAGTCTGCACCAACCAACACTTTTCGTGATGTAATGAATGTTTTGTTTTTGTTTCCAAATGCTGTTGCTCCGTTCGAGTATTTCAATTCTAAATGAGTACGAACCATACGTCTTTGGAATGTGTTAATGTTGATTACGACTCGAGAGAGCATATAGTCGGAAATTACTTTATTATATTAGCTAAACGTTAAACTGTTTTATTGAGCATATAGTAGAAAACTGGACAGAACCAAATACTGTGGAAAAAGTGCAGACAACTGAAGTCGAATAGAGATTTGAATTGATGAATAACCTGTTTTATGTTGTCCCGACATTCCAGATTTACATGACTGCGTCAGTAGTATGGAGTGTAGAGCAAAGGAGGACAAACTTATATATGGAAATAAAACTAAAAGTGTCCAGCGGACGCTTTCAAATAAGAAGTTCAAGAAATGGCCAGATTGGCGCAAGTGTGACGACAGGGCATGAAATTAGCAATTGTCAACGGATTGAAATTCACAAATCCTACACTTAGAAGTGAAGTGCCCGAAAAAGTGAGAATGATTTAATTGCTCGTATATATAACCTAGAAAATCTGTTATTTGAACTTCTCTTTGTAAACAGCTGTCTCCGTTTTTTGTAATCTCTGCAAGTGAGATGAGTTTATAGTGTGTTAATTGTGATATAAATTATTAAGTGTGTGCCCCAGTTTTGATTTTTTATAAAACTCAGTCATTTTATAGATGTTATTTTGTTATAAAACTTTTTGAAATAGTTAGACAATTGGAAAAATTTGTATATTTGTATGTAGGTCAGCGCAGTTTTACTCATCTGGGTTCACGTTATTGGAATTTTCTTTGCCTCTCTTAACTCAAATAGACCATTAACTCAAATAGATAAAAACTAATAAATGGATATTGTCAACGAATCCATAGGATAATCGAAAATACTAATAAACAGCAACTTTTGCATCATTACTAGTAAGAAACTTCTGTTATATATTTTAACGAATAATATAACTTATATAGCTATGTACTCGGTATCTATTATGTTTCTTTTTCAAGTTGAGTTCTCAGAAAATAAGCTGTAATTAGGTAGGGAATCTGTACATACTGGTTTTCCATCCTTGTGTTCGTAACATATTTTTTGAAAAGTGTCTCTGGATAAAAGGTAAAAACAGGAATTTTCTTTTTCAAAATCAAACATTTTTACACACTGGTAATAACAATTATTTTCATAACTGAAAAACTTCTGGAGTTTCTTTTTCAAGAATTTAACATTTTTACACACTGGTTTTCCATATATTTTTTCTTGTCTAGTTGGACAAAAAGCTCCATTAGCAACAATTAAATGACTATTTTTGGCCCTGGGAAGATATCTTCAGAAGTTTGTTGAAGTTCTGGAGTTGGTGGACAATGCCATAATCAGCTTATTAATTATATAGTAATGGGTTCTTCATAGTTTAATTTATGTATGATATTTATCTTAACTCCTAAAAAAATGTGAAATAATATTTTGCTTGCAAGTCATTTTTATCTATGTACAAGGTATTGACTTAACACTTTATTAATGTTAAATACAAATCTGGTTGTTTAACTGTTATGGTTAAATTTGCATTTTTGGGAATTGTTCACATTCACATAATTTTATTCAGGTAGGTTTGTTCGTAGAAACCTGATTTGTACAAAGAAATTACTCGGTCGTCCCAGTGGCTCCTCCAAATTGAAACCATTTTGTGGACACTTTTTCTTACACAGAGTGTGACCTCCTTTACTCAACCCTCCATAGTCAAAGTGCCAATAAGTTGTTCTAAAAGGATATCTAGATCAGAATTTAAATCAGAGAACTTCGGAGTAATCCATTGGTGCGTGCGACTGCAATAGCTGTTTTTTTTTTCTAATAAGAGTTGTGGCTACTTTACTTTATGTTTATGGTCTTGTTGGAAATGACATTAAATTTGTTGAAAAGTCTGTATATTTCAAACGTATCGGGGTCTAGTTCAGACCCCGTTCTCAGTAGAATTTAAGAAAGTTTAAGAAAATTTAGAATAGCTTTTTTGTGTCTCCCTTTGTGTATTATAGTTTAATTTGGAAATAGTATTCTACAACAAGGGTCCCTGTCATGTTCACTAATACTGAACTTTTCGATTTGTGGTTTCTTTATGAACTATTTGTGTTCTTTTATGCGAACATTTACAGACAATGAGGTTTATCCAATATAAAATTTATTACACTCGCAAAAGATTTTTAAATGCATTTTTAGTTTTGATTCGTATTTCTTGGTTTTGTTTGATCTTCGAGTACTCCTTATTTTTATGTACTTTAATAATATTATATCTGCTGCTCACTATTCTGGGCATATACAAAAGACCTTGTGTGTGTTTGATTGTTGTTGTAAGTGGTTATCTTGGGTGTCAGTGCTGAATCATATTATTTTATGCTCATATATCATTCTTTATAAGTCTTCTGGTTGTTCAAAAGACCCATAAATTTTTGACATGAGCCTGAAGTTTATTCCAGTATAATTATTTCGTCTAATGTATCAAATCTCCTGCCCTGATTATCCCACTCATCAAATTTGTACCATTATTAGATTTTCTTTTTTGAAAAGGTATAATTCATACAAGAAGTTTATACATCTTAGGCAATTGTTTTTCTCACAAGATTTGTAAAATTTACTTTTATCTTTCTTTAGTGTTAATAACAAACTCATATACTTACAAATCGTTTATTTTTAAATTGTTTTGGTATTCAATGAACTGAATTTATGTAAATTTATGTTTATTTCTGTTATTGTGTAACTTATCATAAAAAATAATTTAAACTTATAAGTTAAAATCTCATATGGGGAAGGGGATTATCTCATTATATCTTACAAAATCTCACCGAGAGGGAAGGAGGGGTCCAAATTTTGGAAAAAAAAACATCTAACGTAAGACAGAAACCTCCATGGTTTGTCGTGCCATTCCGGTACTTTTGCCACACCCTGTATACAAAATAATTGAATTGCGGCTGTCTTCAAGATAAAAAATTGTTTCTATATCAACTCTATTTTGTAAAAAAAATTGTGGTTATCTATTTTTCATAGGTTTAATAAACAGTAAGCTATAAAAAATTAACAACTCAAACATATTATCAAACTTTCCACCATTTGCTTTATTTGAGGCAATAGCTCGGTTAAAAATATGGCAATTTTTTTAATTGTTTGAAATCCTTCTTCTATTGGTTGCAGTAAGATATGAATCTAAAGCCATAAGAGTTGTGTTTTTGATAGCTTGTTCATTAACAATTGAAAAACTAAGCATTTTCAGCCAACTTTTATGTAATTTTTTATAAGGATAACTAATCTTCAGCTTACAGTTCCCCATAACTGATGAAACCCTCTATATACTACGAGTATGTCGGTGTATCCAAATTTTCCGAAAATTAAAATCATATCGATAAAAATTCAATCAATAACTCATTAGCATCTCAGGGAATGAATCCTCACCCTATCTATAGGTAAGTTGTCTACAATAATCATTTTCCCCATCGCCTAGAAAATAAATTATCCGAACCTAATCCTATCAGAATAAACCTCCTTCGAGTTCACTCAGGTTATGCGATTTAGTATGTAAAGCCGAACCTGGCATTCGCGTCGTCGTTATGTTTTTTTTCTAATCTTATTTGGCTTAAATATTTGAGCAGATCTCTCTTTCAAATTAATGAGAGGAGTTAATTAACTTTCTTGCGCTTTGACGGATATTCAAAAAGTTCTTCCGTCTTTGCCTACCTCTGGAGATGACTTGCAAACAATCATTTCAGATGTAAAAAAACGAGGAAGAGAAAAATGCCTCGAAAATATTAAGCTGTGGCCTTGGGATGTTGGGAGGAATTCTTTTCGACTGTTATTAAATACTTTTGTTGGTTCTTGAAAATCGAATTTTTTGTAATTTGTAAATAGAACAGCTCCAGGGCTGTAACTGCTATTTTTTAACCGTGTTTATTTATTTATTTATTCACATATACGGGTAACCCCATTTACATAAAAATACAAAACAAAAAAATTAAAGAAAATAACATTAAAACTAAGAATAAATCTAAAAAACACAAAAAACATATAAATCTAAGTTTATACAAAATACAGGATAAAATATAGTTACTTAAAATTAATTAAAACAAAAACAAAATAAACGACATCATTAAATATTATGGTACAACGAGCGCTTGATTACCCTGATGGAGTTGTAAAACAGATCGATATGTGAGGAGTTCTGATTGCCTGTACGTAATACCCTAGTCATTGCTGAACAAAATCCATATTTAGTTCTGTGAAATGGCTCATTGAAGAGTTCTGAAGAACGAGTTCTCATAGTTGTATTCAAGGATATTCTGTCTAGTAAGCAAGGGCAGTCAAGTTCACCTGACAACAACTTGTATAGAAACCAAATGTCAGCTATGTTACGCCGATTTTGCAAAGATTGTAAATGCATTTGTGCTAAAATATAACTATATTGATAATTGTCCCTGTTCAAGCCCATTTTAAATGCTACTATACGAAGAAATTTATTTTGAACTTTCTCAATATTATCTATATGTGTGTTATAGTGGGGGTTCCATATGACAGAACAGTACTCCAGAATAGATCGTACTAGTGAACAATATAATAAACGAATCGTATTATGAGAAAATGTTTTAGATGAACGATTGATAAAACCCAAAACCTTGTAACTCTTGGAAACAACTAGATCAATGTATCTACGAAAAGTAAGAGGATTATAGGTTGTGAAATTTTTGCAAAAGTAATAATAAAACATTTATTGATATTCAGGTCAAGATCATGGTTAATACACCAGGCAAATAAAGAGTTTAAATCGGATTGGAGTAACGTAGCATCATTGCAAGTTGCAATTTCTTTAAACAGTTTGAAATCGTCAGCATACATTAAGATATTACAATGATTAATAATTTTGCCAATGTCATTAATAAATAAATTAAAAAGAAATGGCCCCGCGTGAGAGCCCTGTGGAACTCTTTTAACATAATGGAATCGGTCAGAGAGATAACTCTTTGTCCACTCTAAAAGTGGCCCATAAAATCCTAGAGCTTGAAGTTTG
Source organism: Octodonta nipae (assembly GCA_034190945.1). Taxonomy (NCBI): domain Eukaryota; kingdom Metazoa; phylum Arthropoda; class Insecta; order Coleoptera; family Chrysomelidae; genus Octodonta; species Octodonta nipae. The sequence continues at coordinate 108,592,137 of CM067221.1, read as the reverse complement.
GCCAAAAGTATTCTATGGTTAACTCTATCAAACGCTTTAGCGAAATCCGTATAAACAGAGTCAACTTGTAGTCTATTCTCCAAAGTTTTTACTAAAAATGACTCGTAGACGGCCAAATTGGTTAAAGTAGATCTACCCGGAAGAAATCCATGCTGTTCGTTAACAAAAATGTGTTTAAATTGCCATGACAAGAATTGAGAGAAAAAGTAGTCTAATAATTTCGGGATCTCCGATTGCATACATACAGCTCGGTAATTCTCAATATTTTCTTTAGATCCACCTTTGTGGATTGGCCTCAGGTAGCTATGTTTCCAAAAACTGGGAAACTTTCCGGAAGACAGAGACAAGTTAAAAATTGTTTTCAGAGGAAGCGCTAGAGTGTAGACACAGTTTATTAAAAAATGCGATGGAATGCGTTCAATATATATTTATACCTTTGTATGAGTATATAACAGTTACTAGAATACTGATTAACTAATTCGGACGATGTAGGTTTCTATTAAGGAATACACCGGCTGTCCGGTCTTTTTCAGTGACGGTAACACACCATAAAGACATATAAAACAATTTGTTGCTGGCACCTCCGCCAGACATCCTAAAACTATAAAGACAACAAAAATAAATGTGTTTAGAATCGGAAAAACTGCACTTATTGATGAATTTCATATTTAAATCAAATATGACCAGGGACTTCCGGTCAAGATGGCGGGGCGGCCGCATGTGTGTTGTGTTAGGGGTTAGGTTAAGAAATCTTGAGGGAGGCCCATTAGAGTCGACCCTTTGTCCATTGATGATACCTCATAGATGCTCAGGAAGTGATACAGACGCTCATGAAGTGATAATAAGTGTTAAATTTAGTGATAAAACCAGGAGTCTGAGTCTGCCTCTACATATAAATATAATGATGGAAAAGAAAAGCTAATTTATTATAAAAGAGTTTAATAGTTTCAGATTACGTTGTTTTAATCAAAATTTTCATATGATTGTATATAAGGTGAAGGTTGATCAAATGAAATATTTTTTTTATATATTATATTCACTTGTGTCTAGTCGTTAAGGTCTAAAAGACCAGGACCATTAGCCCTGAGCTAAAAAGCCGTAAGGCTGCTTGAAGAAGAAGAAGAAGAAGAAATATGACACGAATGTCTTGCCAGGAACAAAAAAAGTTCCAAAAATAAATACATATTATTTTTCTTATCTCACGACCACGCTGTATATATTACAGAGGTAGAACGAGGGTCTCAGTTTTAGAGTTCACGAAGTTCGTAATAGTAAACGAAGCAACCACAAGACCCGATCCCTTAATAACAACGGAAATTAACATTTTTTATCTTGCAAATACTATTACATAACTCTTAATACATTTAAGTTTTCATTATTAAGAATAAATAATAACTGTATCTAAGTAAGGTATGTATAACAACCATTTTTCCGATAAATTGTAAAAAATAATGACAGCATCACCTGATTTTTGTTTCACCTCAGATGCTCAAGTTTGACAACGTTTATTTACGAGCAAAACATTTTTTTAAATGTGCGGCAGAATATATTATACTAACCAACCAAAACGCAAATGAGACTATACAGAACCCCCCTACTTTATTACTACAAGGAACACCCTTTACAATGGGATAGGCGTCGAACCACCTCTTGATTACACCATGCGCAAGATTCAACACATCAAACACCCGAAAATCCAAAGAACAATACTTAGAGCATTTACTTTCTACAGATAGCCTGTAGTGCACAAATGTCGTGGTAAGACTAAGTAGAGAGAGGCAATAGAGAGGGAACTCAGTTGAGAGCTGCTTCCAATGAAATACGTTCAGCATGTTGTTCATTGGCTGCTTCCACCCCTAAGTGAAATAGCCTCTTACTGTCTCTATTGCCCTCTCTTTCTAACATTGCCACGATTTTATGCTTGACAGGCTATATCTAGATGGTAAATGATCTAAGGAACAATATGAAATGTGGACAAAAATGTCTGAAATATCAGTGTGAGACAGAGGCTGACAGCTGGGAAAATAGGCGATCAACAATAGCCGACACCTAGCGTAATTTTGAAATAAACAGTGCCTCTCTTGGTTGGTACATCATAACAATTTTTGATTTTGGGGTATCTCGTTAAACCTCTATAGGTGACACACATTTGTGACATACCAACTGTTACAGAACTTTTTCAATGGAGGATTGAGAGAAGATAGATCAAAATCTAGAGCACTAGAGGTGAAAATAATTAAATTGCCATTAGTAAAGTAGATAAGAAAAGTTACAGAAGATTAAACAAAAAAATGGAGACCAATTTTCAGCTTGGTTATGCAAAGTACATTGTTCTTCTCCTAATAAGAAAAAACTGGTTACAGACAATGGCAATGAATCATGTATTTGTATTTTTCTATTTTTTTAGAAATTACACCACAATTTATTAAAAGTCTGTATACTTCAAATAGTCCAAACGTTTCAGGATCTAAATCAGACCCCGTTTTCAATGGTAATGAAAGTTTACACAACTGATTAGGAAAATTAAAAACTAAAAGGTCCGCAACGATAAATTTTGTAAATTCACAATTTGACATTGCGAAACGTTTAATTTTCCTATTCAGTTGTGTTAAGTTTTATTACCCCTGAAAAAGATGTCTGATTTAGACCCTGAAACGTATGGACCATTTGAAATAAACAGACTTTCAAGAAATTGTGTGTTTTATTCCAAAATAAAATACAAAAACACAACTACCTTTCAGAATACATGAATTGTGTTGCCTAAAATATCAGGAGTAGTTATGAGACTAGATAGATTTGGAAATAAGATAAATATGAATACTCTCTTCGAGGTGTCATTCCTTTTTAACTACGCAAGACTATATATATATATATATATATATATATATATATAATATATTGTTTCTGGTTAGGGAACCTTCATCAGTTGCGCTTCCCACAATTGAATGTCCTTTGGAACACTACTTTATGTATTTGATACATTTCGTTAAATTTGAAGACGCGAGATGTAAAGACCGACATCTAGGATTTTCGAGAGAATTAGCACACAGAGTTTCCGAATCTGGAGCCGTTCCGTGCAATTGCTGTACTCCCTTAACTCCTAGGACAGAATGTCACGACAAAATTTTCAGGTTACTTCACCTGTCAGAGATATTGAATACTCTCTTCGAGGTGTTATTCCTTTGTACTACGCAAGACAATATATATATATATATATATATATATATATATAATATATATAGATTTTTTTTTTTCTGGTTAGGGAACCTTCATCAGTTGCGCTTCCCACAATTGAATGTCCTCTCGAACACTACTTTATGTATTTGATACATTTCGTTATATTTCAAGATGCGAGATGTAAGACCGCCATCTAGGATTTTCGAAAGAATTACCACACAGAGGTTCCGAATCTGGAGCCTTTCCGTGTAATTGCTGTTCTCCCTCAACTCCTAGGACAGAATGTCACGATAAAATTTTCAGGTTACTTCACCTGTCAGAGATATTAAATTCTCTCTTCGAGGTGTCATACCTAGATTTCTGTCTTACATCTCGCGTCTTCAAATTTAACGAAATGTATCAAATACAAGTAGTTGTCTTCTAAACGTTGTTTGTGGCATATTCTTGATTACTTTTATGGTTTTTTGGGGAATAACAACACAATAGAATTTTTCTAATGTCAATTTTAAATGTCAAATCAAATTTTCATTTTGCAATCACATCAATAAATATAAAGCCATTGACAACGAAGTCAGAATAGACTTTGAAACATTTGGTATTCCTGCAATATACGTAGTTTTATTTCTATTGTGGTGTTATTCCCCAAAAAAACATAAAAGTAATACATAAAGTAGTGTTCGAGAGGACATTCAATTGTGGGAAGTGCAACTGATTAAGGTTCCCTAACCAGAAACAATATATATTATATATCTTGTCTTGCGTACAAAGGACTGACACCTCGAAGAGAGTATTCAATTTCTCTGACAGGTGAAGTAACCTGAAGATTTTATCGTGACATTCTGTCCTAGGAGTTAAGGGAGAACAGCAATTACACGGAACGGCTCCAGATTCGGAACCTCTCTGTGCTAATTCTCTCGAAAATCCTAGATGTCGGTCTTACATCTCGCGTCTTCAAATAAATATGATTATTGAAAGTCAAAATATATTGGGGCGGCTGGGATAAATATGGAGCAATGGTATAGAAAAACCGATGAAAATCAATATAGGAAAAAAGTTAAACAGTAAAAATCAGATAATATGTCACACCGATTACACAGATTCACTTTGCAAAGTAATTTGTTGAGTTTTCTCATATTTTAAAAAATATGTAGAATTCTGTTAATGCGGCAATAAACATGGAAGAAGAATCCCAGATTATGTTTATGTAGCAGGTCAAGTATTTCTTCTAGAACTATGGAAAAAAAATTACATTGGAGAAACATCTAGACCTGTAGCTGTAGGAATAAATAAAAAATCACATAAAGAAACGACAATTCGAGAAAACTAATTTTGTTAACCTGCTTGGGACATAGGCCATAAAATACAAACTGATAAGTCAACAGTACTACACAAAGAAGAACACAACACACATCAAGCATTAATAGAGTCTGCCTTAATTCTGTGAAATAAGGACAATCTTTTTGATTTTGAACAACCCTATGCCGAAATAGTTCATAATGTTTTCCCTACTTTTCCCTTATGAAGTTAATGGGATCACTGAATCAACAGAAATATTTGATAGAATTTTTGGGGAATGCACTATCTTACAACAAAATCGTCCCTAGAAGCGACACAAATAAACTCTGAAGCAACTTGATATATGATTTTTGAAATTTTTTGTGCCACCCTGTATATCAAATATCAACAAATTTCCAAATTATGTCATGTAAAACTGTAAAGCGATAATTTGCAATTTGAAATTTTAGTTTATTAAGTTTTTGATGCCATTGTCAAGTAAGTAAAATTAAGGCTTTGAAACATTTGGATTTTTTGAATATACGTTTTTTTACAAAAAAGAACCTTTTTCACATTAATGGGGTCCTGACATCCATAGAAATTTATTTTACAGCCAACAGATGTTATATATCCTCCATAATTCCAACAGAACAACTTTAGATAATTTTTTTAATATCACTTTGAGCACTAAACATAACCTAACATTTCAGCCTCTCACACTTATTGCTTTTCTCTTGTATTCGAAAGTATACCCAACTTGAAAGGCCACCTTGAATTTCGCTTGGCATTTTCTCGTTAGAGGCCGAAATTCCACACAAAGTGAATATCGTTGACAATATCACGAGCCAAAAGAACAGACAAGAGGGAGACACTTTTCATGCAATATGACGGGCAGGTTGTCATTCGGTATGCAAAGCCAAGCAGTTCCCTTTTCGGTATGCTTTCATTTAATTTTATTTGTCTTAAATATTTCAAAAGTTTTATGTCGTTGACTTTGTTCCGCCTTTGGACAATGTTCGGAACTGATTTAATTTTTCTGGGCCGTTTGAACTAACGAAGCATGAGAAAGCAAGTTCTAAAAAATTGTTTCTCAATAACTTTCAAATGGTAAATTATGCAGAAAGGTTAATGTCATGCAGTGGGTGGCAAAATACCTAATATTTTCCCTATCATCTATTTCACTCGTAAATTGGTGCTGAAATGGTTTTATCGTGTGCTAAACAATGCGATAATATATTACAGGTCCGTTAGGGACATTTTTCTTAAATGAATAATATGCCAAAACTCACTTGACAACATGTTTGATACATTTTTGACAGTTTTTTTATACCCTACTCGTTTATGCTTAATTGACTACCCTCGTTTAGAGCAGGCGTCTTCTATACTCCACATTTCTTTTCTTTATCAAAACAAAGTTTTGTTATCATTTTTTCTTACCTACTAGATACATCATACATATAAGTGCTCACCTAAAAATTTTATCTTATGTTCTACAAAATTCAAGATATAAAATACACAAGATGCCTGAGGAATGTACTTTTGTTCAAGTGAAATTATAAAGCTTTATGTGAAGCAGGCAACCCGAATGGACGTATGTCTCTCTAATGCTAGGACTATAACTCGTAGATGACATTCTTGAATGTTTTACAAGAACCAATAGGCAATTCAGTACATTTATAGATTACATTAATAGTATATACCCAAATATTTAATTTACAACGCAAATAGAAACAAATAATGAAATTATTTATTCAGACTTGACAATTACGAAAATAAAGAACAAACATAATAATATTCTTTATTGTCATAAATCAATAACAGACATAGCAACGTCAAATACAGCAGAGATATTATCTAAAGTTACAGTATGTACACAAAAAAGAAAGACAAATAAAGTAGAAAGAACACAAACGGAACAAAAGAACTAATCCAGTCATAATGACTTAAAGTATAAATTATATCACTCATTCACTTTTATTTCGATTTTTACAATCAACCTTAAAGTACCCATTCTTCAAATTATAATAACTTTTCTCTTTTAACTATACAATGACAGAACTTCTGAATTTTTTAATATTATGAATTTTGGAGATCTGATTTGGTAGTGACCTAAACGCTTTTATCACTCTGTAGTGACCGAGAAACGTTATTAACGACAATTCAGGAATTGACTTATTGTTCAGTTTTACATAAGGAGATATAGATTATAGTTGGTTGCCGCGTTAAGTACTTTATTTAATTTCATACAAAAATGACATCTTCGGCCTGCTAATCTGGTATAAAAATGTCTTCTAAATTTACTAAATATCTCAGGCGTGACTGATCTAATCTCAATTCGCCTTTTAGGTCAACTAAGTTGAGGGGTTTAGTTTTGTAAACAGTACCTTTGACACGTCTCAACAAAAAGTAGTCCAATAGCGTCAAATCAGAAGATCATGCTGGCCATTATATCGATCCACTTCTCCCAATCCACCGATTTGGAAAAAATTGGTTCAGGTACTGCCGGACATTGGTTTCGTAATGAGGCTGTGCTCTATCTTGCTGAAACTATATTGTGTTGGCAGGAACTTGTGGCTTTATTAGATCAGGTACATCTGTCAAATATTAACGCAGGTGTCCTAAGGCCAGCTCAGCGAGGACAGAAACCTCGCGTAGAGCAAAATGGCAAAAGATGGCTTGATCCCGATGTTTAGCACGCATAGGCACTGCGAAAGCACGGCCTATCGATCCTTTTGGCTTGAGAGTTTTCAGCAAGAGGTTGTCAGAAAAGTTACCACAGGGATAACTGGCTTGTGGCGGCCAAGCGTTCATAGCGACGTCGCTTTTTGATCCTTCGATGTCGATGTCCACATTTCTTTTCTTTATCAAAACAAAGTTTTGTTATCATTTTTTCTTACCTACTAGATACATCATACATATAAGTGCTCACCTAAATTTTATCTTATGTTGTACAAAATTCAAGATATAAATACACAAGATGCCTGAGGAATTACTGTTGTTCAAGTGTAAATTATCAGCTTTATGTGAAAGCAGGCAACCCGAATGGACGTATGTAATCTCTAATGCTAGACTATAACTCGTAGATGACATTCTTGAATGTTTTTACAAGAACCAATAGGCAATTCAGTACATTTATAGATTATACATTAATAGTATATAACCCAAATATTTAATTTACAACGCAATAGAACAAATAATGAATTATTTATTCAGTTTTTGACAATACAAAATAAAGAACAAACATAATAATATTCTTTATTGTCATAAATCAATAACGACATAGCAACGTCAAATTACAGCAGAGATATTATCTAAATTACATATGTAACACAAAAAAGGAAAGACAAATAAGTAGAAAGAACACAACGGAACAAAAGAACTATCCATTCATAATGACTTAAAGTATAAATTATTCACTCATTCACTTTATTTCGATTTTTTACAATCAACCTTAAAGTACCCATTCTTCAAAAATTATAATAACTTTTCTCTTTAACTATACATATGACAGAACTTCTGAATTTTTTAATATTATGAATTTGGAGAATCTGATTTGGTAGTGACCTAAACGCCTTTATCACTCTGTAGTGACCGAGAACGTTTTAACGACAATTCAGGAATTGACTTATTGTTCAGTTTTACTAAGGAGATTCAGGGTAAGTTCTATTCACTGTGAAACTGAGGAGGCCCGTTTTTAGAGTAGTTTAATTGTAATAAGTTTTTCATCACCCACTGCTTCATTTTACCAGCTCTACTAGTGAAATATTGGCCACTTTTCTCATATCTGTATGAACCACAATGATGATGTGTCATCAGCAAATTGAATTCTCTACTATACTGAGTAGCAGCGATGAAGAAAGAATAATTTACATATAATAGAAAAGCCAACCTACATATTTCTGACATAATTATTCATATGGTTCTTATCATCCATATCAGAGAAAAATGTCTACATTTCATAGATTAATTAATTTACCTTTGACGCCGTTAAACTTCCAAAAAGAATTAAACATAATTAAAAAAATTGCAATAAACAATGGTTTTGATATCAGCTCATCAATTACCTAGTATAAAAGAAATTGTTCTGAAATCTGGAGTAAACAAAAAACCCAGTTTTGGATTATTCCAGATGATGACATCTTAGATGTTGAAACGTGCGTAGAGTGAAAAAAAATAAGTTTAGTGTTAGGCTACAAAACTTCGTGTTTATATATCTGTGACACACCAAAGGTTCCTAAATTTTTCCAGTATTTAAAGTAATTTTTTTATATAATTTTTCAATCGTCCGTATTTGTTGTGTAAAAAATATTGGAGAAGGTTTAATTTTTCTGACATAATGAACTGTTCAAAGACTCAACTTCATTGTTTTGTTTCTCTCGAAAATATAGCTTTTTTGGAGAGCATTTCATTCATTATGAGATTTTCACATTTCTCTCATTTTGCAACAAACGATTTTTTTAACAATCAGAAAGGAACATAGTATTTATCTAATATTTTAATAAGTCATAGTTTATTATTTTTTGATTTTCCTGTGCCGAAGACTGGAATACAAACTTTTCAACTAGATTTGCGGATAATAAAACAAACTCAAGTCAATATTAATATCTGACGCGTTGTCCTGAAAACTTATTATCAAATTAAATGAAATGCTTAACAACAAATCACATTGGCCAGAAAACCGTCAAAGTTATGAGGTTGAAATTTCTATCAATTAATTATGTTATAAAAATAAAACTTTCTGTGTATATTCAAAGCCTTAATGTAACACAGATCACCTATGCAGGAAGGATTTATTTTAGTTTTTTTATCACTAATTAACTACCAAATATGCATTTGATGGTAAAATTATATATTTATACTGTTGCTGAAAAAATATCAAAACTGATAAAATTACGATTTTTGCAACTGTAAACAAACCTTATGAAGAAACAAAAAAAAATGTTAATACACATTATATATAGGTATATAAAACACCCAAACACTGGTAGAGGTTTTTTTCAACAGAAAATCACAATTTCCTAGGTATATCAAAATTGCATTGCTTACCCATTATAGTTGGTTGCCGCGTT
>CM067221.1:108360021-108582516 GCA_034190945.1 Octodonta nipae | reverse complement strand
AAACGATTAATTCTCATTTGTCTCAGCTGTCGTTTGTTGTTCACTATATCTTTTGGTTAAATGTATCCACAAAGAAAAAAATCCAGGAAGTTATGTCCGGCGATGTCCGAACGAATTGGTCCATCCCTTCCCATCCACTTTTGATGGAATTGTTTACTGAGCCATGCAGTCACGACACGGGCAAGTGGAGGTTGTCCATCTTTTAGGAGTACAAATAAATGGTTATCTAAGAATTTTATGTACTTGTTGGAATTCAAAATACTGTCAAAGAAAAATGGACCAACAACTTGCTGCCGAATATTCCTGCCTAAACATTAACTGTTCATTTCTCCTGACTATTTACGTAGAAAAGGTGTGGGTTTTGGTCCGAATAATAATGGAAATTGTGCGTTCTCACGCGATATAAAATCCACTTCTCAGCAAATAAGATTTCATTCAAAAAATCCAAATTCCCATGTTGTTGCTCTCTACCGAATTCCAAAATTAATTCTGTTTGAAAGTCCACCTCTTGAAACTCTTGGTATAATTGGACATGATATGGAGGAATTTATACTTTGATTGATTGATTGATTATTCCCCTAATAGAGGTTCTGCTTATATTAAAATGCCTCTCAAGTTTCTGGGTACTCAGGAATTTCCTATTTTCTATTTAGCTAGCGAGGATATTGAATTCGATGACTCACACGATCAAGATATCTTGCTTTGTTTGTTCAATTTGCCAATAACGTATTTTAAAAGCATTCTTCAAGAATGAAAACCAATTTGAGCATTTCATGGTGAGTAAAATTCTCCATTTTCTGTAACGTAATTTAACAATGAAAACCAAAAATGTCGTAAAGAACAATCTAAATTATTGTCAAAGTCAAATGATAGTGGCAGAACATTACTGCTTTATTAGAAATAAATTTAGATAATTTATTATAACGTTCTAATTTCACATTAGATGGCATGGGAATTAAACTCCATTGCTTTTTAAGATCAAAAATATTGTATTAATATAAACAAATCACGCAAGTCATGATTTTTTGGTTTCTGAATAAACTGTTGGAAATAAATACGCATATTATATCGTACGAAATGGTTAAACTTTTCAAAATTGGAGTGACGATATCTAACACAATAAAAAGATTTCACTGTTGTCATTTTTTTAGTTTGTGTCTCTAACTACCCCCTCACCGTCCCCTTTTGGCAGAGTATTAAAATATGTATATCAGTATTGCCACAATCTTCCGTCCACATAGTATTGGCCCACCTTATATATACAAACCACAACCTGTTTTAGAAAATAACAACTACAAGCTGTACTAGGACCGCACTATACTGATCGATCGGACTGTTGCTCACAATGGATTAAATATAGTCTTAGTAGATAAAGTCTATAGAAAAATTACTTTACTTGAGCTAGCAATCCCTAACAACAATAATATAAATATTAAGCAGATTGAAATAAAAATACTAGGATTTGGAATTACAAATAAAGAGACAAAGGGACATGAACAACACACTCACTGCACCAATTGTTATGTCAACAACAGGAGTAGTCCCAAAACATCTATTGAACAATTTAAAATCTCTCGGTCCGGACGAACATCTTTACCAACTAATGCAAAAATCTGAACAGCCCGGAAAGTCAGAAAATTCATGTGAAACTGCACCAACGACGCCAATTATGGGCCTGATAACCTGGCAAGGGCTCCTATAGAGCTAAACGCTTTTGATATGTAGTATATCTTCGGTTTAATGAATTTTCCTCTAAATACACGCTAAGCGTATGTGTGTGCCATACATTTTATGGTCGGGAATAATAATAAGTTTAATTAATTTTTACATATAATTTCGGCTCATTAAATGAACCAGTGTTCAAGCTCACATTGTTTTTATACGTATTAAATATCCACTTAGTTGAAAAGATTTCAATTTTACGCAGACGGGGCTTTTAGCATCACCGAATCCCGGCTTAATAGAAAACTCAATGTCAAGCTGTAAGTTGTTATTTAGTGCAATCACACAAGCTGTTTAGCATATCAAGGAATCAGAAGTAAAGCGATAAAAGCAAGAGTAATAATAGTTAATTACCCCAGTACCCTTAGTTACCCCAGTAAAACAGACATCGAGGCATTCTGAAAATCACAGCTTTCCACAACAATCTCCTATAACTCCAAAGCCAGCTGGATTAATGAGGAGGAAGCTGAATTTCAGAACTGTGATGGCATGCAACACTTACCATTTACAACGGAAGACACATCCAACATAATGAAGCACCTCCATAACTGGAAAGCACCAGGACCAGACGGCCTACAAAATTACTGGATAAAGAAACTGTACGCAACCCACGAAACACTAACAGCCCTTATAAATGACGTAATTACCCACCCACACAAGATGCCTAGTTTCCTTACGCATGGTGCTACATACCTCTTGCCAAAGGAAAACCTATGTACACAGGACCCAGCAAAGTACCGACCAATCACTTGCCTTCCAACCTTATACAAACTCATAACATCGTACATTAATCATTGCATTTTCAAACATTGTGAGCAATAAACATAATTACTCAACAACAAAAGGGATGCGCAAAAAATTCGATGGGCTGCAAAGAACAATTGATAATTAGATTCCGTTGTCTGCAATCAAGCCCACGTCAAACGACGAAATCTCTACATGGCATATGTGGACTACAAAAAAGGCATTTGATTCAGTTCCACATGATTGGCTCATTAAGGCACTGAAACTCTATAAAGTGAATACTTGTATTATCAACTTTTTAGAATATGCCATGTCCACCTGGCAAACCAAAATCTCACTGAATGAAGCCAACTGTTCTATACAAACTGACCCTATTCCAATCAGAAGGGGTATATTCCAGGGAGACTCTCTTCACCCGCTGTAGTTCTGCCTGGCCATGAACCCTCTCTCAAACAAACTGAACTCGACAAATTTTGGGTTCAGTCTCAAACACAACAACGTACAATCATTAAAGACATTATACATGGACGACTTAAAGTTGATGGCAGCTACGAAACAACAGCTGCATGATATGCTTAAAATAGTAGAAGGGTTCTCTAGTGACATCCATATGAAATTTCGCCTAGACAAATGCCGAATAATTAATATAGTTAAAGGCAAAATACAGCAGGGGCACTTCGAAATGGGAGATGGCACCGCAATTGAATCTATGGGAGAAGGTCAGCTATATATAAATAGGCAAAACGATTAGGTACCATTTTCTCCTCTGTCTCTCAACCGATTTTCTTCATTATTGTTTTGTTAAGTAGCTACTGACGACCTTCAGTGCAGAATGCTAATATTAATTTATAATATTGGTTCATTCATTAAATAAAATATCATAAAAATTCATTATTTATGACCATATTGTCAACGCCAAACAACTGACAGTGCCGCCGAAGCCAGTCGGTCAAAATTCCAAACATTGAGTAATTATATATGGAGCGATCGTTATTCTTAGAGCGTGTACTTCTGGAAGTGCCATACAAGCGTTGTTAATATTTAGTGGTAAAATAGTCAATGTAGTAGATCAGTATTGATTTTTCGGACGAGTTGCGGCAACTTTCATATTAAATATTCTGTTTTAATGTGAATTTAATTATTTGATTAATATATTATTATCACCACCTTCCCGAATGTGTTGTGTAAAAAATGTCAGACAGCGGACTATAGAGAATGTAATAAATAATTAAGTTCTCCTAGGGTTGTTGGACCTTCTTTTTTTTTTAATATTCCTGAACTTTGAAACGGCAAATGACGAAAACTTTTAGGTTGCAAAGAACAATCTTCCAATAATTATATCGAATATTTTGCTAGGAGCGGTTCCAGTCAAAATCTTTGGGGGGTCATTCATTTATCAAAAATATTTCGAATACCGATATTTGATTACAATTTTTTTTATTTCAATAGATTTGTCAATATGAGTGAACAATTTTGGTCATTACATCTACTTTTCCGATTTCTCCACAACTCTGTTTCTTATAAAAATATACTTTATACAATTTCATGAAATAGGGTCGAATTTAGACCACTGGGGAAAACTAATACTTATAAATATCTTTGAATAAAGCACAACTTACTTATTAAAAAGGGACCTAACAGCAGAGTTTTATAGAAGGGTACGACGACTGTTGAAAACCAAACTAAACAGTAAAAATCTGTTTCAGGTTATTATCAGCTATGCATGTTCACTGCTCAGTTACTCTTTCGGTATAGTTATGGGTGCAAAACTGACATTGAAAAATTATAACGAAAAGCGCAAGATCACCATCCAAAGAGCTCTGTTGAACGGACAACTTTGCCACGGTATGAAGGAGGTAGAGGATTGGCAGTTCTAAGGAAACTATTAGATCAACAAATTTCTATTTTGCGTAGTCATTTCCAGAAACTCGCAGAATTTTCTGATCTACACAGAGTCATGTGCCAGGTTGAGGACTCAACACCACTGCGAGATTAATTTATTAAACAAAATGTACAAAGTTCTTTTTGTGACGGGGATTTTGATGTAACCTGCTCCCGAATTATATAGATACAAAATAAAAAAAGAATAATATGCTTATTTAACCATTTTTATGTTTTTTTATCTACTCTGTAGAACTATCGTTTTCTTTCACTCTTATTTCAACCACCTTGTATACGCAACTACGTATGTGCCACTCAATACAACATTTTTTGAACCACCCTGTATAACTTTAATTCTATTCCACCTTATATTTCCACCATCCTATATATGGAACTGTTTATGTACCACCTAATATCACATTTATTTGTAAGATACCTACCTGTCTTACTGTAATTTTACTTTGCCCTATATTTCAACTGCGCACAATGATTGCTGCTTGAATCTCGATACACGCACACAAAGACACACCTACCACCTTATACATGTCAGAAAATAAAAGATCGCTCTCCAAACAATTTTTCTTTTCCATGCACTAATGTAATATTTTGTGCCATTTCACTCGACTGCAAGCTCTATAAAATTAAACCGTTACAAACACCCTGTACGATATACTTTCATGGCATATCTTGACATTTATGATGAAAATTTGACATGTACCTTAATGTATACCGTTTTTTGCACATATTTTTACGATTTTCAAATAAACGGTATGTTTTACGTTATAGAAAATTATACGAACTCACGCTGGAACATCTATTTGTAGAATACAATTTAAAATATTCAAATTGGTGGAGCCGTTTTAGAGAAAACAGTCTAGATTCACTGAAGTGTAGTAGTACCTTATTTATTTTTTTCTCTGATTTTCAAATCTCACATTATAGAAATTTATATGGCACCTTTTTGTAATATTTCTTAATAAAATACCATTTAAAACATCAAAATTACCCAAGCCGGTTTTGAATAATCACGGAGCATACATAAAAAAAGCCTGCCGACGAATTGATATCCTCCTCATTTTTGGAAGTCTGTTAAAAATCGATAATAAATAACAAAACATAACACTATACAATAAATAGCACATTCGGTGTTGTATAGTACCTACACAAAGGTAAAGGGTGTAAACAATATATCGTGTTAATTAATTAATTGTCTACCTATCTAGTACATTTTTGAAGTCGGTGCCAAGCAACAATCAAGCTTGATGCAGTAGTAAATGTGTAAGCAGAATTTTAGGTTTGCTTTTCAACAACTTTAAAAATATAGTAGATAGGTAGGTAATTATTTTGTACAGAACCAGCACCCTTTATTGTTTACATTTTCTGTAGGTATCTAACAACAGTTAATATGCTGTTTTTTGTGTAGTGTTATATTTTGTTCATTATTTTCGACTCTTTTACTTCTACTGTGAATACTATTGTAATAAGGAATATTAGTTTTTAAATTGACTTGAATGTAACAATGTGCAATTCAGTTTCATTATTTTAACAAAAAAGCTGAGACAGGTGACGTCAAACACAGATTCAATTGCGACGACTAGACAGTTTATATTCATTAGATCTAGAAGTTTTCTAGGATCTCTTTAAAATAGTAAAATCAATTTATTTTTAAAATCACAGGAATGCAACAATGTGCGATTCAAATTCGTTGTTTTAACAAAAAGGCCGAGATGGGTGACGTCATGCTCATACTTAACTACAAGTACGCCCGTACATAAACGTTTGTTCGAATTGCCTACACACGGAATACAATTTTTATATTAAGTTTGTTAAATCAACATGGGGACAGTGAGTAACAGTGATTTAAATTTATTAGCAGTGGCGTATGCATGCATAATAAAGAAGAAACAAAACCGATTATTAATTAAAAAACGAAAGCCAGTAAGTAAATAGGCGTGATCGATTTTCACATGTAAATCGGAAAATTTTCGAAATAATATCCGTTTGGATGAAGATTGCTATCTATTTCATTAAAATTCAGTAATCCCACTAATTCACAGACAAGACACTTGCATGAGGTTTGCCATATCACAACATGAAATATTATCAATCACCCTTCGATACCTTGCCACTGGCAGGAATTATGAAGATTTATAATTTTGTAATTTTTTAGTATCATTTTATCCCAGTCGCCACGTAAAATAATTCCGGAGACCTGCAATGCTGTTTAGCAAGTCTTAAAGGATGATGGTATTACTAAGGAAAATAATATATATATATATATATATATATATATATATATATATATATATATTAGGAGTCTTTCCACTTTTCCACCAATATTTTATACGCATCGTTTTTTTTATTCCTATTCATGTAGTCTTTGGATTTAGTTTTCCATAAACAGGGGTGACATTTATAAAGCTCAATATTAGTTTAAACCGTAATGATCCACAGTTAACACCTTATGATTAATACGAACCGCCCTGTTATTATCCCCGATATGTAAATGCGTGCTGCCTACACACGGAAAGATGTGTACGTGCAACTTGTACGGGCGTATAAAAATTCAAGCACAACCTGAAGATATCCTCGACAGATATTTTAGGCCGATATTGTCTACACACTGACGAATATGTACGCGCGTACTTGTACGCGCTTACATATCTCAAGGAATGTTTGTGTGTCTGTAGACGCCTTAAGATCTACAATCCCATAATCCATGGGCATCTCTATCCTCTAAATAAGGCCTTGGCTTTCTGTGAATTTTTTGGGAGATTTTCTGGCCCAAATTGCATGAATTTGTTGATCTGCACATTATTCTTGTGTGGCTGACGTAAACTGTTATGCCGTTGAAAGATCCATTTTTTTACTCAACTTATTTTTAATACCTTAAACAAAGTAACAATGTGCATATATCCATTTTTTTTTTTATATGAAATGGCTTTATTCAAATACAGTCTCTTCATAACTTCAGTTGTCAGAAATTTGTTAATCTCAAACGAATTTACGGGCTCAGCTGTCGACATAACGTTTATTCATATATCAGAGACTCTATTCAGATTTCAAACTCAAATTCTCTGTCACAGCAATATTCCGAATTAATTTTCCTACATATGTTAATATTTATGCAATCAATGGCAATCATCAGTGTGAACTAATGCAGTCATGTTCTTTCGGAAGTAACATATTTGCTTCCGGCTTTCTAAATCGCAGATGTGCGTTTTCCTCAAACTTTGCGAACTGGGAACTTCATTGTAAAGTAGAAGTTACCCGATGTTTGTGATGAGTTACATTGAGAGCTGTTTATCTACATGCCGTTAATGTGATTCCGTGGTAAATGGAGCGTGAAAGAATATCTGCAAACAAATCACTATACATCATTTATATGCCTCGTGTTTTGGAAAGTTCGAAATAAAATTGAAATTTATTATACTCCACTATATCAGGGCTGTTAGGGAAAAAGTTTAGTATCGCGAATTGTCAAAAACGTAACAGAGGACCCCATAAGGTGAAATTAATTTAAAAAGTTTATAATCAACATTTTTAATTTAAACTAAAGTTTAGATTTTAGTTACTGCTTAAAACAGCTTATATACTTGCATGCTTTCATTACAAGCGTTCAAACTAAATGGATCGTCAGCAATAAAATAATAGTTTTTTTTTCAGATTCATAATAGATTTCAACTTCACATGCTAAAATGTCTTGAAAAATATTTGTAAAATGTTTTTAATAAAATGAGAAGTTTTCCCTAATTATATTCTTATTCGAGATTATGTCTGCCATCTCTCTATATATATATATATATATATATATATATATATATATATATATATATATATATATATATATATATATATATATATATATATATATATATATATATATATATATATATATTGTTACTCAATTTACCTAAGCCGGCCCTGGTTTCATTCCAATACATCAATCGCTGAGAGGACAAAAAAATTAATCTCGAAATAACTCGACAACTGTAAAATTGACACTGGATTGTACGAGAGAATTCGATACTTATTTTAAAAGGAGCGGCCCATCATCGCAGGACTTAGTTAGAGACGGCGAAGAGCTTATGATGTATTATTATTGTAATATTCGAATCAGCTGTTGTTTATATTTGATGTAAATAAGAGTTCTAGAAAGTAGTAGTGAATATTAGTTTTTAAATTTTCATTAATTGAACCCACGGAGTTTATCACAATTAGGTGATCAGAAGTGCAGGATTAAGTGAAGTTAAAATCGTAATTTGATTTATGGAAACCCGAAGCATGGAAAAAACGGACGAAACTACCAAAAAAAAATAGTCAAACAGGTTACAGAGGGACTAGATGAAAAAATTACTAAGATTCTGGAAAAACATGAGAAGAAGGAGAAACAACATCAAGAAGAAATCCAGCAAAGGTTAGTGAAATCTTTTGATTAAAAACAACAAGATCTTGTTTCCACGATGGAAGAAAAACAACTAATTTATTGGAAGTATTATTCTCGAAATTTGAAGAAAAACGACAAAATAATTTTAAAATACTTGAACAAAAACAAGATCAAATTGAATTAAAACGGCAAAATGAATTTAAAATATTTGAAGAAAATCAAGGCAAAACAGAAGAAAAAAGACAACTGCAATTTGAACAATTAATGCAAATATTATCGCAAGTTAATGAAACAGTTATTGAAAGAATGAAAATAGTGGAATCAGACATAAAAGAGATAAACGACGACATTAAGATCCTAAAAAGTAATGTGGAAACTCTTGAAATCAAAGTAGATGACATCGATTCCATCCAGAGTCAGGTGAAATTTGAAATCAGTTCCATTAAAAACACAGTACAAAGTGAAGTAACTGTGTCATCCAAAACAAGGTAGAAACCGAAATTAAACAATTACAACAAGATATAAACGGAAATTTGAAGCCGTCTTTAAGAAGTCCGGCCTTAGAAGTATTCCAGTCGATGAACAAGGCAATTTCGACAAGATCATCGCCATCCTGGACAAAAGATACGACAATCAATCTCAATCTTTGAGCCAGGTATACAAAGCGCAACTAAGTGGAAAAATGCACAACCGGAGAGAGCCTTCAAAAATTCGAAGCAGAGGTTAGACGTTTAGTGCACTTGTCCTACCCAGACCTGCCAGAGGAAACCAAAGAAACGGAATCAGAGTTGTGGAAGTACAACGAAATCTAAGACTAAGTGGCGTCAAGGAAAGTAATGAAGCTTTACTTCGGGTGTTGGAAGTAGAGGGGGTCATGAAAATGTCCAAGCCGAGGGTCCGAGCAGTTTCCTTCAACCAGGAAGAGAGCCAGATTTACTATTTCAAGCATTGTTAGCTGGTATGAACAAACTATTAGAACAGTCACATAGAACTGATACCAGAAGAGCATGTTACCGTTGTTGTTACACTTTCAACGCGACTGCAGAGTCAGGCTACCTGAACGATCACCTACCAGGGGTAACCAACAGAACAGCCACATGTCCAGGGACCGTCAGCTAGTCAACATAAGGGGGCGAATGCTGACTAACCCGCCACCAGCCCCCAAAACGTTATCCATCCGTGGATTTTGCCGAGATACCAACAGCCTAGTCATCAGGGGCACCATCAATGGCAGAGCAATTACCATCACCATCGACACGGGCACCGCTGTGTCCATCGCCAAGTCCAGGGTATTGAGGGCTTCGGAAATCCGGCCAGCTAACAACAACATCCAGCTCAGAACAGTCACCGGCTAGTCCATGTCAAGACAGGGTGAGGCAGATGTCGTGCTATAGATAGGGGACATGATTCCTGGGCGCGAATATTGAGGACGATTTTATACTGGTTATGGACCTAATTAGCCAGCATGGATTTATGTTCGACCCGAGATATGATGGTCTTTGGTTCCTAAATGTGGAATTTGTATTGACACTGCCCGTTAACAGCTCATCGACCTCCATAAAAATTGTAGCAAAATCTCCAGCCAGAATTCCCGTTCGAACGGAACAGATTATTCATGGCAGCTAGAAACTAATCCTGGGAGCTGCGTTGGAATGGTGGAGCCCGTACAAGCTCATGACTACTTAGCTGGACGGCCTATAGTTAAAACCGGACGAGATATACCAATTAGAGTCCTGAATTTGTCCAACAACGATATCAGAATTACCAATGGTCAAGAGCCAGTCGAGACCATCATCAACTGCGAAGATGGGTACGAGACATTGCTGAAGGAGACAGGGCCCAGTAAAGAGTTCCTAAAACAGTTTGCTGACCATTTGACACACCTGACACCAGAGAACCAGAAGAAAGCCAAGCAATTTATCACAAAGCACGGGCAAATTTTTAACAGTGAAGATGGAACCACCGGTCGCACCAACATCATCCAGGACTGAATAGATACGGCAAGGCTCAACCCATCAGAATACCACCTAGGTGAATACCATTGGAGCAACAAGAAGCAGTCGAGATAAACATCTAGTCCATCTTACAAAATGGAGTTATAGAATAGAACTTTATTTAGCTTAAAAAACTACTACATAACAATCTGTACATACGTACTTATGTAAATATGACAATCAACAGAGTAAACAATAATAACCTATAAATTAAAATACATTTTTCTTAGATTAGATTTAAAACTTTTTACATTATGTGATGTCTTAATTGTCAGTGGAAGCTCGTTATATATTTTAAGCCCTCGAATGAACAGTGTTTTTTCCATACAACTTGTATTGAAGACTTGTATATAGAATTGAACATTAAATCTTAAATTGTAATCAAGCATATCTGACCTTTTAATAAGATAATCTTGCAGGTAAGAAGGAGCATTTTTATTTATAATTTTAAAAATGAGCAATAAAGCGGATTCGAGAATCAACTGATTAACATTTAAAAATTTAAGTTTCACTAGCATATAGTTTATTGCAGTTGACCTGCTACACCGCAGTACAATCCGCATTGCTTTATTCTGTAGTAGCTGCAAACGATGAATTTGTTCTGATAAGCAGGAGAGTAACATTGACATGCAGTAGTTAAAATGTGGAAATATTATTGTGTTGTATACTATTTTCCTACACCATAAGAACAAGTTTCTACAAATTCTGTAAAAGTATCCAACTTTTTTACCTATTTTTTTACATAAGAAGTCTATATGCCTGTTGAAATTTAGGTGTGGGTCAAATATAATACCAAGATACTTTATCTCATTGACATAAGAAATTACTGAATTGTTAATCATTATTGAAAAATTCCCTTTGCTAAATGTAGTGCAGTTGATTTTGCTTCCCAGTATCATACACTTGGTTTTTTCAGCATTCAGTTTCAGTTTATTGGTCATAAGCCAACCGTTAAGAATGTTTAACTCTTCATTCATGACTTCAACCAGGCTGTTATAGTTTTTACCACAGACTGAAATTAATGTATCCATAGTTTGTTCGGATTTCATCTGAACAGCTACCATCTAACTTTGTTTTCTGTTTCCTATTACTAAGGTAATTTGCCACCCATTTAAGCACTACACCTTTTATTCCGTAAGCCTCACATTTTGACAACAGTTTTTTCCTATCAATAGTTTCGAATGCCCTGTACAAATTTATGAAAACACTAACTACAATATTGCCGTCATCAATGTACTTTTTTCATTTATTACATACTAATTGGCATGCAGTTTGCAAATAAGTATTTACTATGTACAATAAAGGATACCCTACTACTGAGAATAGATCTCTTAGTAACGAAATTGTAAGCACATCATCACCAGTTGCTTTGTTTTTTAACTGAGTCACTATTTTTTGTACTTTATTTATAGAAATGACAGGAAAAGTATCAATACTAGAATTAACATTAATATCAATTTCCATAAAATTTGTATGAGCAGAAATACTTTGAGAAATTTCCTCGATGCTGTTAAAATAAAATTTATTTGATTCTTCTTTAACATTATTTGAACCCATGTCTATTAAGTTAATATCAAACTTCGTATTTTTATTTTGTATTATTTGTTTTAATGTAAACCACATCCTCTTACTGTCATTTTTACATTCCACAATATTTTTTTTTCATAGAATAATCTTTCTTTCTCTCTTATAGATGTTACAACTTCATTTCTTTTCTTTCTATAATTTTCAAAGTCTAATGGTCTATTCGTGTATCGAAACGTTTTATAGAAGATATCTCTTTGCTTCTGTAAATTTCTGACTTCATCATCAATCCAACCATTACGATTATAGTATATTTTTGTTTCTACAAGAACTATTTTATTAAACTTGATTTTATGTTAGATATAAAACAATTATATAGCAAGTCAACATCAGTAGATGTTTACTCCCAATTTTGCTGAATTAGATCTACTTTAGTATTGTCAATTTTTTCTTTTGTGATAAGTCGCGAAAATATCAGTTTTGTGTCGTACTTTTGAACAACATTAATTTCAGTTCCAGTAATATCATGATCGGTAAAGTTTGGAAATTTACGTTTGATTTCTTTAAAATTATTGTTAGTAATTATTAAATCTAACAATGTACTAGAGTCCCGAGTAACTCTTGTGTTTTGACTTACAAGTTGAGAGATGAACTGTGTTTTATCTGCAACGTCCTCTTCCCTGACGTTAATTATTTTAATTTTTGGGTGTAATGGACTGCCAACTTTTATTTCATAATCCTAGCCTAATACATCTTCCGTTTTGGTTTTTAATTTTTCTAATGATTTTTTACTATTACAGTGAATGACTAATGCTCCCTGGCCAGCCGGTTTTATTTTCGTTGATACTGCAATGTCGGCTGGGTTTACTTTTTATTATTAATTCCTTTTTTGTTGAACTGACAATCTTGTACACCAGTTTTTGGTTTAACAATTAATGACTCGACTTTTTTTGTCCTATAATCTCGGACCATAGAGGTTTCGTTTTTTTCAGCTTTTTGTAATTCAAATAATTCAAGTAGCTTATTAGTCTTCTCCAAAATTTCGTTAGTTTTATCTCCATCATTTTTTAGCAGTTTTTTTAACTTGTCATTAACAACTCGTATACAATTTTCGCAAAACCACTTTAAGTTTTCAATATCTTGCAAATATTTTGACACTTGATCTTTCAATCTAACACATTGTAGATGAAAATACTGTTCACACAGATTACATTGAATATTGAGTTAATAATGAAATTATCGGAGCACTGAGCACACGCATGTGTACTCATCGGCTTTTCGACTACTATTGAGCCATCCATCAGCCCATGGTCCGCTCTTGTTGAGCTAGTTAAAAAAAGTATGGAACAACCCGGTTTTGCGTGGATTATAGAAAGCTGAATGATGTCACGAAGAAAGACAGCTATCCACTACCTTGAATTGATGACATTCTGACCACAATAGCAGGCTCTCGTTGGTTCTCCACACTAGAAATAAAGATTGGATATTATTTCTTTTTACAGTTACTTGAGTAACTAAAACCACACTTGAGAATAAAGAAAAGGGCAGTAAATATATAATTCAATCACATTCCAATAATTTAATTAATTTAATATATATATATATATATATATATATATATATATGGAAAGCAGCCAATGGGTGTTAATGAAATACTCTTTATTTCTTTTGAAAAGCTTTCGGAACAAATTTATTCCTTCTTCAGTTCAAACTGGAAGTTACATAAAATTAACAGTAATATTAGATTTAAATTAATTACAACTTACGATATTTGAGGTTTTGTTGTTGAAACTGGCAGAATCCAGAGGATAAGTGGGAGCATATCTTACGAGTTCATATTAATAATATATATAACAAATTATAAAGCTCTCATAATGATAGACGTATTGTACTCACATATAATGATTTAATGTCAGTTGATAATTAAACTACAGTAAGTTGCAAAAGATAGATACCGGAATGCAAAATGTTGAAGACATAAAAATTTTGTTAATAAAAATTATTTGCTGATTAGATTATTCCAAATTTTACAGAAAAATAAATTTAGTAATAAGTTATGCTTAATCCGCTATTAAGGATAATAAATTGTTTAATGAGGCATTCTGTGAAATTTGGCTTTCTTTGTCTAATAGGCCAAATTTCTCTATTTGTAGAGATATTACAATTCATCATTAATAATAACTATTTTAGTTTCCAAGAGGAATTTTATTTTTCAAATGGGATCAAAGCTAAGACCGATATTGGCGCAATATGTGAGGGACCATTTATTGGTTACTTGCGTACCAAAACTGACATGTAAATTGGCATTTATCAAGAAATATTGTATGATATCATTGTCGCATTACCGCGGGATAAAATAGAAGAATTGTTTAATAGCTTAAATGACTATGACACCAATTCACAATTGAAAAAGAAGAAAACAACAGTGCTGTACCATTTCTTGAGACAAGGGTATATAGAATAAACAATATTATAAAGTTAGATTGGTTTAGGAAAGATACAAACTCGGACAGAATCATCCACTATCAATTAGACCAGCCAATTAATAGGAAAATTAACATCATAACTCAAATGAAAAGGAGATTAAGAAAAATCTGTCACCAAGACTTTTGTAAAAAAACATTGACAAGTTGACATCACTTCTAGTAGAAAACGACTACCCCAAATGATTAATAGGAAAACTCCTCCATAAATCCCTGGGCACTGACAAAATCCTCGAAACTCAGGCATAATACGAAGAACAATGACTGAATCATCAACATCACAAGAGCTGGAAGTAACCTATGGAAGTTTACCATTCACAAAAAATTTGACACTCAGACTATAAGTGGTTTTAAACAGGAAAACATAAAAACTGTAAAAATACTATTCTCCAGATTAAAAGATCCAACACCTAAATTATTGCAGTCTAACATAGTATTGTAATGTTTTTATTTTCACACTCGGGCTCAGTTCAGTTCTTGGATTTATTTAATTCCGCCACTTTTAATTGGTCCAAACTCACTGTTTTATACATTGTTAGTTTATTTATTTTCCACTTCTAAAAATTCACTTCACATCTGACACCACTGTAATGTTTTTATTTTCACACTCGGGTTCAGTTCAGTGAAAACTGAAGCCTCCTATCGCCAGCTGTTTTATATTTATATACTTCTCTGCGAATTGTCTGGTATGTCCACGAACCATAGGGAAACTCTTTCATGTTCTGGAAGCTTTAAGGGAATTCCCGGTAACGGCAGCGGTCGGCCTGTTGAGAGACGAAGCATTTCGGATTCCCAGAAGTACCGGAATAATTTCCCTTCCAATTCTCGTAACATTGCCCCCTCCTTAAGACCATTTCGTCCCGGAATGTCCCAGAATCCTTCCTGGTATGACGATATTTGCAGGACTGTCCATTTCGACAACGGGAAGTTTGATGGAAGTAACAGTCAACGGTCTTCGAATCTGGGCTGCGAGTACTGAGACAGCATACCAGGATATCGGCGCCACTGAATCGAAAGATTGTTTCCATCATACATCTCACCACCCTCCAATTCAGTCCATCCAACCCGCAGGCTATCTTTGAGACCGCTAATTTAATCAGATTCTTCTCCATCATTACATTCCTCAATTATGCCAGAATCTTCCAAAGATCGCTGTTTGTTGGCTTGTCCCGCGAGAATGTTTTCGTTACCAAATAAAAGATGTCTCTGGTACTCACTGGTTGTTTCTCTTCGAGATGAAGGACCTTCCCTACCGATCGATCTTGCTCCCGCAGCTTCTGGAACTGGCCGTACTTTTTGGCAAACACCTTGGCTATTCCTCTAGACATCCGGAGATCTCGAGCCACACAATGAGCCAGGGCATATTCTATGGGCACCTCAAACTGGTCTCGGGGTTCCTCTGTGGTCACGTCGTGCTGCACTTTCTGCCCATTAGAGTACAGTGCCATAAACTGTTCGAAGGTCATCTCGTCATCGGGTGGTTGGATGCTGCGGACTTGGGCTTGGTCATCTTCGCTGTCATGACTTCCGGCATAAGGGGCTAACCTGTTGAAATGTACGACCTTTGGTTTTCCCC
Source organism: Octodonta nipae (assembly GCA_034190945.1). NCBI lineage: Eukaryota > Metazoa > Arthropoda > Insecta > Coleoptera > Chrysomelidae > Octodonta > Octodonta nipae. Next base: position 108,566,205 of record CM067221.1, on the reverse strand, counting down.
GAGGCAGCTTCTTTATTCTGTAGACAACATCGTTGATTTTCTTCACAATTTGGTACGGCCCCACCCAAGATATTTGTAGCTTGGGCGAATATCCACGACGACGTTGCGGGTTATACAACCAAACAAGATCATCAAGTTGGAATTCTCCGTCCTCGGCTTTGATGTCGTAGGCTTCCTTAATTCGGACACTGGCATTCTCGATGTTTAACCGGACCCGTTCATGGATGTCGTTCATCTTTTGACGAAGCTGGCTGACATAGTCTTCACCTGCGGTCTCTTCTCCTGGGGGACATCCTAACTTCAAATCGCATGGTAGTCTTAATTCTCGTCCCATGATAATACTGGCCGGGGCCTGACCCGTGGACTCGTGCACAGACGAACGATATGCCATTAGAAACAAGTGCAGATACTGGTCCCAGTCTCTTTGGTGGTCAGAGACTACCTTTGACAAATGGCGGTTAATGGTTCTATTCATCCGTTCTACCATTCCATCGGATTGCGGGTGTAATGCTGTCGGCCGTGTTTTATTTATCTTCAAGAGCTTGCAGACATCTTGGAAAAGAGTAGACTCGAAATTTCTACCTTGGTCTGAGTGCAACTCCAAGGGAACACCAAAATGACTGATCCATTCCTTGACAAGGACATCAGCAACGTTCAAGGCTTCTTGATTCCGCAAGGCATACGCTTCGGCCCATTTACTAAAATAGTCCATAACCACTACAATTTATTTATTTCCACAGTCGGATTCAGGAAATGGACCTGCAACATCAATGGCTATTCTTTCGAATGGACTGCCCACGTTATATTGCTTCATCGGAGCTTTTGCTCGCTTCTGAGGCCCATTACTTGCTGCACAAACTGTACATTTCCGCACCAATCCTTAACATCTGCTTGGCAGTTCACCCAATAGAACCGTTCTCTTAACTTCCCCAGGGTTTTCATCACTCCCAGGTGTCCTCCAGTTATACCATCGTGTAGCTCTCGCAAAACCTTTTGTCTCCTATTTCTGGGAACTACAATCTGTTTTGTGTCGTTTCCCCCCTCTGGAGTCTCCAGGACGCGCTTCAGAAATCCATTCTCTAGGATGAGGGAGTTCCACTGAGCTCAGTACGACTTTATGGTTGGTGAGTCTCGGGAAATCTCTTGCCACGTAGCTTTGCGGTCTTCTTCCTTCCACCGGATACCTTCTTTTAGTTCTGGATCTAATTTTTGGTCTTTCTGTATCTCCTCAGGTTGCCAATGGTCATCGACGGCGGTAGTTCTACAGAGAACAGCCCCTTTTTCTTCAGCTCGCTGACAATGTTTGCAGTCATCAGGGCATGGTCTCCTCGATAGGGCATCAGCATTCTTATGGCTTATTCCTGCGCGATGTTCAGTCTCGAAGTCGAATTCTTGCAACCGCTCAATCCACCTGGCCACTTGTCCTTCGGGGTTTTTGAACTGCAACAGCCACTTCAGTGCTGCATGATCAATCCTCAGGAGAAATCTTTTACCATAGAGGTACTTATAGAAATATTCTACCCCCTTCACCACATCTAAAAGTTCCCTGCGGGTAACGCAGTAATTCCGTTAAGGCTTGCTCAAGGTCTTGCTAAAATAGCCGATGATTTTCTCCTGACCGTCTTGGATCTGCGAAAGCACCGCACCAATTCCGACATTGCTTGCTACGGTATCCAAAACGAAGTTTCCCTATGGCAAAGGATAACTTAAGACGGGGGCACTCGTCAATGCTCTTTTCAGTGCCTCGAATGATCGCTGGCACTCCTCGTCCCACTGGTATTCTACCTTCCCTTCTGTGAGTCTAGTAAGTGGCTTGGCGATGTTGCAAAATCCGGCTACGTACCGACGATACTATGTGCATAACCACAGGAAACTTCTAAACTGATGGATATCGGCCATTCCTGGACGGCTTTGATTTTCTGTTTATCCACAGCTACTCCCTGTGCGGAAACTACATGTTCAAGATATTACACCTCTTCTTGGAACAGCTGACACTTCTTCGGGCTTAACTTTAGTCCGGAACTTCGAAGTCGCCGAAATACCTCCTCCAGGTTCCTCACGTGGTCTTGAAAAGATTTTCCAACCACAATAATGCCGTCAAGATACACCAGGCACGTTTTCCATGAAAGCCCTTATAACACTATTTCCATGAATCTTTCAAACGTGGCTGGAACATTACACAGTCCAAACGGCATCACCGTGAATTGATAAAGTCATGCGCCGATCGTAAAAGCATTCTTTTCTCGGTCTTCTTTAGCAAGTTCCACCTGCCACTAACCGCTCTTCAGGTCCAGGGTGGAAAACATCTTCGATCTAGCCAATGTATCTAGGGTATCGTCTATTCTTGGAAGAGGATAGCTGTCTTTCTTTGTAGCGTGGTTTAATTGCCAATAGTCCACGCAAAATCGGGTCGAACCATCTTTCTTTTTAACCAAGACAACTGGAGAAGCCCAAGGGCTATTGGATTGTTCAATAACACCTTCTTCCTCCATCTCGCGGACTATCATGTCGGCTTCTTCTCTTTTAGTTAGAGGTAGCTTCTCGCCGACTGTCGAATAGGTTGAGCGTCCCCAGTATTAATTTTATGTTTCACCAGATCAGTTCGTCCTCTTTTGCCATTCCCTACATCGAAGATATCCTGGTAGTTTCTAACGATGTCAGTTTAACTGGAATCCCTTGGAGCTCATGACATCCATTCCAATGATTAATTCGTCTTCGATGTCTGCCACTAATGCCCGATGTAGAAAGGTTGTGTTTCCCAAGGTCATTTCAACCTCTATTTCACCATGGACTTTCGCTGCTTCTCCTGTCGCTGTTCGCAGTTGCCATTTTGTTGGTTTTATCATTGTCTCTAAAACAATGTTGGGCCTTATTACTGTTTTCGTCGCACCAGTATCCAGCAGCATTGCAAATTGCCTCCTATTAATAAGACATCTACGAGACACTGTTAACGTTGTTGCGTAGCGAAGCGACATATGCGTTGGTAGTTGACACTTGTTTGCTACATGTCGACGATGGTCCCTTTACATAGGCCTTCTTTAGTTTCCCCGGCGAGGAAGTCTGGACTCCGTTGCTCTCCTTGCAACGACTCTGAACATGTCCTACCTTACGACACTTCCGACATCTCACTAGTCTTTTTTCGGTAAGGACTTCTTCTATTATCTTTCTTACAGAGGCTTCATTGTTTCCGCCATCTTCGGATTCTCCGTCAACGATTCGGACTCTGGCTTGACCTCAGCATGTATTTTTCGCAGCCTCGAATTCTAGAGCTCGAGCCAGTGCATTCACTAATTAAGTCGGTCGAGCCAGGGTCAATGCTTGTGTGGCTTCGGGGTCCCGAAGTCCATCCAAAAATGCTTGCACTGCTAACCTTTCTATTACATTTTCCGGTGTGGCTGGATAGGCAAGGCGAAAAAGGCTGGCAATATCGGCTTCAAACTCTTAGATTTCTGATGGCGATTTTTTAGTTGGGAGTGGTACACGTGCTCCAAATGGGTCTGTCCATACCTCAGCTCTAAGTGCTTAACCAGTTATTTGTAGTTTTCTTGATCCAAGGTATTCAATGTTTGCAAAATATCTGTAGCATCCCCTCTTAGGGCGAGGGTTAATGCTATTGTTTTTTTCCTCTGCTGACCATCCGTTTAGCTTAGCTGCAGCCTCGAATTGGCGACGATAATTAGTCCGTGATGATTTTTCATCAAATTGGGGAGGTTTCATTTTCTGTCATGTCCCCTCGAGGCCAATTTTTGAATCCACTACCTCCAGACTGCTTCTGCTTTCGGTCTTTGATGGTGTTTTTCCCCTTTGTTTTGCCACTACCTGTTCTTTTATTTTTGTGATCTCGCCTGCCATTATCCGTTTTAACTCTTATATGCGCGTTTCGTTTTTAACTGTCGTCTGACTCAGCTCTTCGACTGTTGTTTGCTTTAGTTCTTCCATCCGGGTTTCATATTTGACCGTCGTCTGCTTCAGATCCTCAATTCGGGTTTCATTTTCGACTATTTTCTCTTCTAGCACTTCTGAATTTTTTTCTACAATGTTTTTCAAATTTTCTTCTAGGGATTTAGAATTTTCCAGTAATTGGGCTTCTAAGTATTCTTTCAAGGTTTTAGAATTTTCTATTAGTTTGTCTTCTAGGACTTCAGAATTTTCTAGCAGCAGCATTTTCTACTAATTTATCTTGAAAGGTCTCTTTTAAATTTTCCATTTGTTTTAATAGCTTTAATAGCATACTCATGTCTCCATTACCAGAAACTTCAAACAAATAAGTATCGGGATCGTTACCTTCATTTATTAGGGCATCGCGCAGCCGTTGTATTAATTCACTTTTTTTCCCACTAATTTCTAAATCCGTTTCCTCAAGTTCTTTTTTTAACTCCGCCACTTTTAATTGGGCCAAACTCACTGTTTTATACATTGTTAGTTTATTTATTTTCCACTTCTAAAAGTTCCACAAATTCACTTCACACCTGACACCACTGTAATGTTTTTATTTTCACACTCGGGTTCAGTTCAGTTCTTGGATTTATGTAAAAACACAGTCCAAATCACTCTAATTTATTTCCACTACTTTTACACAATTTATATTCACAGAAACTACTATTTACATTTTATCTTAACTGTACAATACGACCGACGAAAACTGAATGCCTCCTATCGCCAGCTGTTTTATATTTATATACTTCTCTGCGAATTGTCTGGTATGTCCACGAACCATCGGGAAACTCTTTCATGTTCTGGAAGCTTTAAGGGAATTCCCGGTAACGGCAGCGGTCGGCCTGTTGAGAGACGAAGCATTTCGGATTCCCAGAAGTACCGGAATAATGTCCTTTCCACGAATTGGTTGATGGCCGATTGCACCAGCTGTCGGATGAATTCTCGTAACAGTATATAAACTCGGATGCCAGGATTGTGAATCTACATATGTAGAGTAGAGTCGATTAGCCATACATAGGGGTGACATTAAAAGCAAAAAACGATGTGCACTAACAGATCACGCACGGGAGTTTAACCATACTACAAATTTTGAGGATGTAGAAATAATTGATCGAAACAACAAGTATAATAAACGAGTCATCTTGGAGATGATACACATCAAGCAACAAATCTATCCGATGAACAAGAACACTGATACGCAACACCTTAGCGAAAGTTATACAAATATCCTTTCAAACCCACACAATGACTTCTATGATGGGCCAACGTGATAATAAATATTGGAATTTGTATGTATTGTGGTGGATATCTATGGACTTGTCATGCTGACGTCATTGACAATCGATAATAATCTGTAAATAATTTTAAAAATTAAATTTCAATGGTGCTTAGTCAATTCTATATAACTTGTTCGATATTTCCAAAGCCATTTTACTTTTAAGCAACGCTCATATTTTTTTACCAATGTCGTTTATTATTTAATAAAGGGACATGTAATAATTTCGTTTTAGGTTTTATGCCATGTAATAGTAATGTTATGCATAAACTTCAACTTAAGTCGACACATTGTATATGCCGACCAATTGAGAAGTCTGTTAATTATCATTCATTTTGATTTAGTTCCAATTACATTAATTTAAAACTGTCTTATTCCGATGTTGACAAAAATATTTGTTATACAATTTTCAATGCCGTAACATCATTGGATGCAGTGTTTAATTCCAATTAATTTTGTGCCATTACATTTTTCGATATTAGCAAAAATAAAGGTACTTCACTTTTAAGTAAAATTTGTATACAGTTGAAAAAGTTGCACGTGATCATTTTGTTGTAGGTTTCAAACTATGCAGATTTTCATGAAGAATATTTTTTCTCCAAACATTGTTAATAAGGAAGTTTTCCCATTTATTTCCAACTTATGTAAACATTATGTTTACATGAGGTGGAATATTCAGACGTATTTTGACCTCCATTTTGTTTGTCGGTTAATTAACGTTGATATTGATTTAATTCCAATCTATTTTGCCTTAATTTAATTCCAGATTGCGAAGAACTACAATTAATTTAATACTATCGAATTCGGTAAATTTTATTGTAAAATTACATTTGTTTCGCTTGTCTAAAAAATGATGTATGCCATATCATTGAAAACAATATGTGATTTGCCATATCATTGAAAACAATATGTGATTCCTTCGCCATTCCTCTTGGCAGAATACAGTAAACTATCCACATTAGTTGAATTAAGAATCTCATATTTTAAATGTTTTGGTCAAGTTACTTTATAGTTTAGTCTACCAAACACTCTCTGTAATATCGTATCGAACAACTTCTTTTTGTCAAGTAGTTTGTAATACTTTTAGAGATTTTTCAATCCATTGAGCGCAAGGCAATATATTGTTTCTTCTCTAGAACCTTCATCAATTGCACTACCCTCAACTGATTGAAATCTCGAATTATTATTTATGTATTTAGTGCATGTCACTGAATTTAATATTTTAGCCGTAATTGAGTGACCACATCTTGGAGTTTAAGGAAAAATAGCGCACAGAGATTCCAAATCGGGAGCCGTAAAAAAATATAAGACTGAATTTATATGAATGTCTAAGTACTTCTTGGGAAGTAACACTACAGTTAAGAAAATTGCTGTATATTCCAAACGTTTCGGGGTCTAGGTCAGACCCCGTTGTCAATGGTTAAGAAACTATGGATAAAAAAGGCATAATTCTAAGATGTAATTTAAAATATTTGACAATGTTTACATCTTAGACTTGTGCCTTTTTTATCCATAGTTTCTTAACCATTAACAACGGGGTCTGAGCTAGACCCCGAAACGTTTGGAATATACAGCAAGTTTCTTAACTGTGGTGTTATTTCCCAAGAAGTACTTAGACATTGAAAAATATGCCACAAATATCATTCATAAAATGAACTTATATGAGTTTCTTAACAAATAAACATCTGAGTAAGAAGTCAATAAAAAAATAGGATTGCATAATGAATTGGTTGAGTATACGTAACGTAACGTATAACGTAACGTCTACCAACTTCAGACTAATATTCGTAAAAAACTGTTCAAATATGGTGAATAATTCAACTTTATTGTAGATGACTCCAACTTTGCACATATAATTAAAATGAATTTAGAAACATATTATTTATTTAAATTTTTTCGAAATTCGGCCCAAAAATGTCATTTTCGGCCATTTTTGTTATAATTGTCAATTTTGACAGCTATGACAAATAGCTACGTGGGAGTAACTATTAATAAAAAAATGTGTAATGGTAATACGGTTAAATAAATATACTGATCCTAAAAAACCGCTTTTGGCAATTAGGTAAAAATGTCGACAACGACAATAAATGGAAAAGCTTTTATAGCTTCTCATTTGTTTTATTGCTGTCTTGAATGCTGAACGTGTCACTTATATTTTATTGTCACACCTGAGAAGTCACCATATTTTTACCTGTCCAATTTGATAAAGACAATAAACATCTGGAGTTCCAGCATCTAGGTATAGAGACGAGAATATTGTTTCTTCGAAGAAATATAATTCCTTTATCTCTGTCAAATACCATGTTCTATCAAATTACTCTCTGAAAACGGGAGGCTCGTATTAGAGGAAAAGGTGACGTCATCCCTCCGCAATTTGAGGGATGTCGTAGAATACACCAGACATTTTCTCCCTTGTCGAATAGCACTGATAAGGGAAAATAAACGACAAGTCGAAGGTTATACTTGTTGCGAACGTGGGAGCAAAACAGCTTGCGATAACAATGGAAATTCATCTGACATTTTTATGGTGTCGGGAAATAGCATTCTTAAAAAGATCCTTAAAATGTAATCAGTTTGCAGTTTGAACACGAAATTAGAATGATAATGGCGAAAGGAAAAAATACACTTGGAGAAAAGTTCACGTTTAAAAATACCTAAATGACACAGAATGATGTGTTTTATGCCGAAAAATCGAAGTGAGTCTATGAGCATTGCATGGATATATTATGAAGTATGTAAATGTTTATTTCAATATATAAATATGAAAGTAAAGCCATACTAGGAATTATATTCTGAAAATTTGAATAACCATTATGTTCTCCTTTACTTTATACCAAAATATTAATAATAGTACTAAAGCGTACAGCAGAAACCGAATTTTCCAAAAAACGACGTCAGTCACGCGAAATATATTACGCGGCTTGAAAGTGTTTTCGTATATTGATCAATCCAGTGACATAAAGACCTCGAGTAAATGAGTAACAATCTGCATGAGGACGAGGTTAAGGAAATTATGGATGATTTTCAGGTAGAACAGTTCAAGATGGCGGAATATCTGAAATTCAGAAACAAGGAAGTGACATTTTCCTGAATGGAGAAATTTTGAACGGTTTGTTCAAAACTATCTTGACGAAGAAGTGAAATTTTAAACTGATTCGTAAATGTTTATCATCTTCTATTTGTCAAATATTTCCCTAATTCTTTTCAGAGTATTCGAGGGAACTAGTGGGCGACGTAAAACTCGCGTTTCAAGTCGTCTAAGGTGCAAAAGTTCTGCCGCTAGGATATATACCTTAAAGGTCTGTTTTTCTAGCGTGGAACTTATTGCGCCGAGGCGGCAGACCCGACTGCCTCTGGAGGAGTCAAATTGCGTAGTGGGTTCTCAAAAAATATCTTAAAAAGCGACAACACAGTTTTCGGCTGATGATGAATTTGTACAAAATCATATTATACTCTCTGACTTGAAATGCCTTAGGGAAAATTTTGAATAAAGAAGATGAGTTTTTATTTAAATATTGCTATTACAATGTTATAAAGGAATATTTATTTTCAAAGTAATGCTTCAGCTTATTTGTGTTGCTAAATTATTTTGGTGGATATGCATTTATTAAATCACATATTTGAATAGCATGCTTTTTTACTCTGGGAATTTATCGTGTGCTGAAGTGGTCAGTTAACCAGCTTCTCACTTAAAATCCTGCAGATTGGGCGAAACCATCTGTGACTCTTAGATTAATCAGGTTTTGGGTTGGGAAATTTTCCATGTTATCATTCTCTCTGCGTTCTAACCATTCTTGGATAAATATGCATCTCTCAACATTTTGTGTAAACAACAACACACTATAACGGGAACGGTCGATTTTTTTAGTTTCCCCCCCCCCCCAGAAATACCCCTAAAATCAATTTTTTTTCTTTTACGATATGTACTCCTGATCGGGTCACCAAACTATACATTGATACCAAATTTCAACCTCTTCCGTCCAGTAGTTTAGGAGAAAATTGCTGTGATGTGACAGAGGCAGAAATCCTGAGTGATATTATAAGGGTATCCGTATATTGTACGAGGGTGAATCAAATATGAATCGGACTTTTCTGTTTCTCGCTGTTAGTAGCATCATGTCAGAGCAAGAGGTGCATACGTCTGTTGCGCAACGTGTTGTTATCAAATTTTTTGCGCGGGAGGGCGTTAGACCGTCTGAAATTTTTGCGTCGACTATCTGCACAGTTCGGCAATGAAACACTTTCAAGGACCCAAGTGTACGACTGGCACAAAAAGTTTTCAGATGGCCGAGAGACAGTGGAAAATGAGCCTCATGCACGCCGTCCCACGACAAGCATCAATGAGGCGAATATCTACGCAATTCGTGAGCTGATTGAAGGCGTACTGCTGATCGATTTTCTGCACGAACGCCGTACAATTAATGCTGAGTATTACTGCGAACTACTCCAACAAGTGAAACTTGCCTATCGGCAAAAGAGGCGGGATATGTCTATCCGAAGTGTGATTCTGTTGCATGACAACGCTCGGCCACATACATCTGCATTGACTCAAGGAAAATTGAACAAAATGCATTGGGAAACTCTTGAACACCCGCCTTACAGTCCTGATTTGTCGCCATGTGACTACCACATGTTTGGGCCACTTAAAGAAGGACTGGGAGGCCACCACTTTGAGGACATCGAAGGTGTAGAAACGTTTGTGCGCAATTGGTTATCGACACTACCAGTTCCATTCTTTGAGAAAGGTGGTAAAAAACTTCCGATTCGGTGGGAAAAATGTATACATAAGACAGGAGACTATGTAGAAAAATAATATGTATTAAAATTTGTATTTATCGTACCAATAAAATTTTTAAAACAAAAGTCCGGTTCATATTTGATTCACCCTCGTATATACGGAACCCTAAAAAGTGGTATACGTTTTTTTTGTAATGCTGCTAACACCTGAGGTAGGAAAGTGCTTATAACCAAATACTAGTGATCTAGGATTCCACTTTGGCCAAAAATCTGAAAGCAATTAATAATACATTTTAAAGTAGTAGTGAATTAGTGGTGGAAATAGTGGAACTATGTTTGCATTCATAATTATAAGGTTGCTTTATATAGAAATTTTGTCTGTGACAGGAAGTGAGTGCAAGAAATGGTGGAAAAGTATTAGGGATCACTACAAATGGAAGAAAAGTGAAGAAAAAGTACTACAGGAAAAGCTGCAATAAAGAAAAGAGCTATATACTGGCTACGGATACATCCAACAACGATGCATCAACTCCAAGCTATACAACTAGACATTGGTGAATTAGATGAATGTGAGGAAGTTGAAACCGAGCAAACGTCCCAGCATTCATCTTGCCCGGCATTACCTCACAGAGAAAGTACCGCTACATTGTCACCTCAGATATCACAAACTGAAACTTCCACAATATTCCCAGATGGTCAAAGATCTGACAGTGCCTTATTCCGACGCCCTAATTCCAAAATTAGGAAAGAAAATGTTATACTCCAAAAATATATGTTAGAGAGACAGCAAGATAAAACATTTTAAACGGTGTCTGGAAGATCCTATAAAACATCAAACTCCTAAGGAAAATGAAAATAAAATTTACATGTTTTTCAAAAAAATAGTTTGTGTAAAATCCGAACAAATTTTGCCACCAGAGGAAAGCGCGCATTTTCCAAGTAGTAACAGAAATGGAATTACTGAACTAGAAACCACATACCACTGTATGATTTGCAAATATTCAGTACAATGGAAATTAGTCGTTGAAATTCTCCTACTCAACATCATAAGTCCGGTCATATTCATCTGCCACAGCATCTGACATAATGTTTCAAGGCTTTGAAAAAGTCTTCCAAACCGAGGATAATTAATAACAATTTGTTATTATTCGGAATATATAAATAAAAACATTTCCGAAATTAAAAATATTTGCTCATGTACCTTGGAGTTAAGACCTATTTTTCGGCCGTTACATGTTCTTTCACCCTGTTCAAAACGAAGAAGAACCTTTCAAGAGCCAATCTAAAATACTTTTCTTCTTCGTCAAGAAAATAAGTCTTGATTAAACTATTGAAGGTTCTTTAATTTCACTGATTTGTAAATTCATCACTTTTTCTGAATTTCCCCCATTCCACCAGTATGAATTCCTCTTCCCAACTAAGGCTATAACCTACGTAAACGCAACATTCGCGGGCGGGCGATACTTTTCATGCGATGTGACAGAAACTTGAAAATGTCACTTCCATCGCTGAATCGGCAGATATTAATTTTCCAGTACCTTTTTTATGTATTTAATAGTTTGCAAATATTACATAGGCGCAATGCACCGCTTATATCTCATTTTCAGACGGTCTTGGGTTCGATACTCAGCCAGTGTTAAATTTTCATTAATTTTTGGTTTAAATAAATATTAAATATTGAAATTCTGAAATTACTTGTTCATCTTAAAATCAGTTATATAAAACAGTTCCCATTGACTTTTCACCATCACTAGAGTAAAAGTTTAAAGTTCGCTTTAATCATTCTGCACATCATGGTTAGCTAGTCCGTTACTACTAAACAATTTGACATAAAATTGAGTATAGGGCCATTTTAAATAACTGTTTATATATATATATATATATATATATATATATATATATATATATATATATATATAATGATGGAGTGTGTAGTTACTTAATATTAATTAACACTAGGTGCGTTCGTATTTCTTTATATTTTGGATATAAAACAGAAATCGCCATGGATTACTAGGTAAGTGTGTGTTTTTACACACTTTAATGAAAATATACTGAACCTTAAGATATTTGAAATTGTTTATATTGAAAGTCATACTGATAAATGTTTTCTGACAATTTGGGTATCTTATAGTGAATTTATTTTACATACATGGTCCCTTTGCTGCAAAGTTTTGACTTTTAATACAAGGTTACTAAGCTTTACTTAAAATAAACATATTAGCATTTTATAGATGTGTTTAAAATATAAAAAATGCACCTTCCATTTTACTAGGTTAAGTTAGATAAATAAATTCTAGAGTAAAATATTTTGTTACAGATCGTGGGTTCAATTATACACCTGTTGTACAATTAATACTCCTTTATTTACGGTGAAAACAAATCTTTAACCTTCAATAATTCAATACGAAAACACAGATCATGCAAAACACAATTCACTTTGACGTTTGCCTTTACTACTTATAATCACTGACTATAACGCTTACAAAACATCTATTTTTATAAAATTTTACATTCGATAGTCTTACAGTTTACTCTATGGCGCTTATAGAGAACTATGTAGATTTCTCGCGAACTGATAGTTACACTTGGTAGGTATATATACAAGGTCCTCCTTCGGCCGACGTTAGAACTTTTAGTAACAAAATTTTTATTCGACATATCTTTCCTTGAAATCTCACAACAAAAACCACTGCGTAATTATATATGCTAGATTGGTTCTCAAAATACACACGGCAATGACTGGGTAACGCTTATCAGATCATCATGTGATGACCATCTTTTACAGTTCAGTGTTTGGAGTTCCGTATAGTTCAATAAGAAAATATTAGTGTTGTAGTTCATAATCAGAATTGATTTTTCGGCCAAATGTACTAACTTAATTTCTGTAAATTTTTGTTGTGGTTGTAATTCTGTCATTAGTATAATATGATTTTCACAATAGTCCGAAGGTGTTGTGTATCAAATCATCAATCAGCGCATAATAGTAATGACATTAAAGATGAGAGTTTTCATTGGGTTCTTTGTAATCATTACTTATAGAATGGTTTGGGTATAAATGACGGAAACTTTTAGGTGACAAAGAAAAATCCGCCCATAATTACATCGAACCTGTTGGCATAGACACTAGTACATTAGTACTAATGCATATGACATATTTAGTTAAAAATTATCCTGCAATAATATACATAAATAAATAATAAATGCATTAATTATATCTGCAAATTTAACCCAAATGAAATAATAGGGTTAGCATAGGCCTGGCCTACTTTTATAATTTTTTTGGGCAATATCACCACAATAGAAATAAAACGACATATATTGCAGAAAGACCAAACGTTTGAAAGTCTATTTTGACTTCGTTAACAACGATTGGATTGGATTGGATTCTTTTGGGAGCTTGTCTCAATTCATTAGTTTATACTTTTTATAAATCGTTATGCTTTCCTAAGAGACTCTTACGAAAGCATAATGATTTATAAAAATAATAAACTAGTGAATTTAGATAAGGGCCCTATCCCATACAGCTCATTGTATAGTTTACTTTCTAAGCATCCATAAAAAAGTATTAAAAATGTCATTACTTATAATGTATGGTAAAAGAAAGTAGGTAATTAAGGATTATCTTAATTTACATAATTGTATTATATAAAATCTGCCTTATCTGTGAAATCTGTTATTTAGAACACAGGTACTTGGGATTTACCCTTTCTTCTAATTACTTAAGTAATAGTTTAGTGCTAGGTATAAATTAGAGAAAACTTTAATTTCAATTTAGTTTGGTTTACTCGTTGATGATAACAGCTTAGAGTTGTTGAAACACTGTTGAGTGTTTAAAATAAAGGTTTGGTGTTAGGGTGCAAAACTGTGTTTTTACATTTGTAACACACCAAAAGGTTCCACAGCATTTCCATCTGAAAATTAGATCTTGAATTGTTCTTATGCTCTGGTATTAATATTTTTAATTTAGAAAATGTTTTCAAAGAAAATTGAGTTCCAAAGTTTTAGCAGGATTAGACTGATAGGTACATGTTTTCGACAAAAATATTTTTATTTTTTATTTTTTTACAAGTTATTATTCTCTAATATATTTTTACATTATAGTACGTAAATGCTTACATTAAATAAGGGTTTGGTTAATTAAATATAGTTAATGTTATAACTATAGTTAAATTTGAAATTTCTGATCTGTCGATTTTAACTTTTTCTGTAGATAGATAGATAGATAAAAGTCATAAGCAATGGAAAAGTATATTTTTAAAATCGTACATAAAATACTTTTCCAACACCCACCTACCCCCATATAAGATGTCGTAAGATAATTAGCAGACAGCCACCCACCCTAAAATATCTTAAGTAATTTTAGTCATTTTGTAATAGTAGTCTTATAGTTGCTTTCAGAAGGAAACATGCTTTTTACGGGTTTTCTGCTTTGACCGATAAAAGGTACCTAAATTTGCGTGTTGAAGCTATTCTGAGACTTGGTGTACTAAGATAAGTTTAAACGTTTGTATGAATGGTTGATAAATGTTAAATTTTTTTGTTTTAAATTGTGGCAATGCATTATGGAATTAACTCCCGTTACAAGTAATTATTAACAACCATTTATTGGCTCCGTAACCCCTTTGTTTTACTGTTTTTTGTTGTATGTTTTTGACAGTTGATTAATACTTAATTGTAAATTCATATTTATTAAATTGCCTAATTATCGATCAATGAATATCAGACATATTTTTAGGAAATTCTTGTGAAAATTAGCTACTACACGATTTATATCATTTCTGATTTTTGACAAAATAGAAAAGCTTTAACAGGAAATTTAATTAAAACAGGAAATCCTGTTAATGACACTAATTTAATCAGCTTGTAATTATTACACTGATAGTATTCTACAGAGAATTTGGAGTCTTTAGTGTCTTTTGTGTGTTTTAATTGAAAGTGGATGTATTTTTACATCATCTCGAACACTATATTGATGTTTAAATTTAGATGTCAATTTATTCAACTTAAAACAAGCGAATATAAGGAACAATCCATAACACTCCCCTAAAATACCCTCAGAGAATATTTATTTTCAAGGTTCCATGGTGTAATGGTTAGCACTCTGGACTCTGAATCCAGCGATCCGAGTTCAAATCTCGGTGGGACCTGCAGTTTTTTTTAAATTTTGTTTTAAAATATATATTTTATTTTTAAATTTCTATCTACTGTAAATTATTTCCGCTCTTAAATAGATCTTCGTTAAAGCAACTTTGTCAATATTCTGCACAGTTTTAGACAATTGACTGAGCTAAAAGTTGAAGATGTTTAAAGGGGGACAGGGGACATGGGGAAATCTATAATACAATATGAACATGTTTCAGTTATAATATACAGGAATAGCAGATTTAGAAAACTAAAGGCAACTAAAAAATGAACGAAGGAAAAACTTTATTACCTAATAAGTATGGTTATCAAGTCATAATTTTCCGATTCAAGGAGCGGTTATTTAGAACCTTAGCCAGAAATACACCATATATAACAATATATGTTTGAGTAAAGCGGTGTGTAACGTCACTTAGTAGGAAAGGATGAAATAAAAATGAAACATAGTTTCGGGAGGGGATCTAGAAATCTTAAAAATGGTGTGACGTAATTTACCGGTATTGAATGTTTAAGCGTTTTTTGGGAAATAACACCATAAGTCACGTAAGTTGCTGTATATTTTGTATATTTATAACATTTCGGGGTCTAGGTCAGACTCCGTTGTCAATGGCACATTTCTAAAATGTAAAATTAAAATGTTTGACAATATCTATTATTTGACTTCTAACGTAATTTACAGGGTAGCACAGAAACTTCTAAAGACCATGTAATAATAAAGTTGTTTTCAAATTGAAAGAATTTGAAAGGGATGATCCCCTCAAAGTATTAAAATGGATAAAACGGGATTTAGGCTGCCTTTTTCTGAAAACTCTCAGACGGCATATTTTTTCCGACACCTCCAACAAATATCGTTATATTTTAGCCAATGTATACAAAAACTTAACCAGTTATATACTAAAATTTTCCTCGAGAACTCTATCCATTGGTGAGAACGGCAAGAAAATCGGCGTAGTAGTTTTCGAGTTTATCGCGCACAGACAGACAGACACTTTCATAGTGTGTGCAATTTTGCTTATTTCATTTGAGTTTTTTGGTTGCAGATAAATAGTTTTATCATTCCAGGTTGACAATTTAATATTACTTTGAGTTGAGGGGGGATTAATACTTAATTTTTCACCAATTTCTGGGAAATAATTATATTATATTCAGAAATTATTTTTTGATTGTTTTCACCCATAATATAATTAAAATGAGTATTTTTCTTACATTTATTATTATATTTCTTATTTATAAAATCCCATAATTTTCTCGTGTCGTTTCTATTATCCTCGAATATCTTTTTAGATTAAGCTTCGTTTATAACTTTGTTGTAAATTTTCAGATATTCTTTGTATTTAGTTTCAGCAAATAAATTTGTAGGATTTTCTTTTCTATGTAAGATAAAGTTGTTCTTTAATTTTAAGTGACACTACAATAGGTATAGTTATCCAAAATACTTTCCTCTTAACTTTATTTTTCCTACAGTTTTTAGCATTTTCGACACAGTACTTAATATTCCTACTAAATGCTTCGATAGCAATATTTGCCATATTTTTAACCTTGGATTAACATAGAAGTTAATTATCGATAATATCACTTAAATATAATTTAATGTTAATTATTAAGGAATAATGATGAGAAATAGATTTTTCAGAGTATACGTTTAGTTTCTAAAATCTCAGGTTTATAAGATCAATTATCAATATTATTCTCATTACCTAATAGAAGGTCCAGTAATTTTCTAGTAACGTGTTATATAACCTTTTTCCAGAATAGTGATCTATCCTTAATAAATCTTTCTCAACTCCAATCATCGTGAACCCATAGACTCTTTATTATAAAACGCCCAACCTTGTATTTCTAATAGACTCAATTTAGAAAGAGGCAATCGCCAGAAATAAAAGTCGCCAATAATATAATGATTTTTATTAGATATTTCTTACATCCCTTTAATGTTTTTCTAAACTGTATTTAAATTCAGCCTCAGGTAATTTTTGACATCTGTAAACTGTGGATACCACTGTGTTACAACTCTTTTTCACTGCATTGTAGCAGTGTAAAGTATGATTACTTTTGAGTACTCGTAACTATTCGTTACTTTTCAGTTATGTACTCGTTTCTAAATATTCGTTACTCGAGTACTCGTTCGGTATATGTGGGGTAAATATTAAGGCTCTCGATTTCGGTATTTAATATCAGATGTAACGACGTTTGATAAGATCATATGAGTAAATGTAGAAGATATTTCGATAGTGGTAAATGGTGTAGGTATGATTCTCATTTTATCTGTTATTGGTATGTCGCTGATTTAGCAGTGTATGGGTCCTACGTATATCTGTTCAAAAAACGGTTTGACATTTCATATTAAATTAAGTAACTCGCCTCTAACCAAAAAAAGAAATGATACTCTTAAAAATCAGATATCCAACCTAATGATTCTTTAAAAAAATAAACGTATA
Source organism: Octodonta nipae (assembly GCA_034190945.1). Classification (NCBI taxonomy): domain Eukaryota; kingdom Metazoa; phylum Arthropoda; class Insecta; order Coleoptera; family Chrysomelidae; genus Octodonta; species Octodonta nipae. The sequence continues at coordinate 108,548,673 of CM067221.1, read as the reverse complement.
GATGTATTTATCTAAAAAATAAATTGGTAATAATTAGTTAACTGCGGACAATTATTTTTCTAACTGTTAGTGGCGCAAATTGTCAAAAAGGCCTTTATTTTGTCCTCTCATTGGATAACAAGGTAAAATAATTCCAAATTTCACTTCGTTTCTGATTTTCAGTCATGCTAAGGAAATTCAAATTATATGTTACTATCAGAGAGATTCAACATAGAAAAACTTATTTTTCTTTAGAAGTATTCCGAGGCACTCACCTGGCAAAATATTATATTTCGAAATCAAACCGAATTTTATAATGAATATATAATATTTACAATAATAAAGTTACAGATTTTCTGAAAATAGATACACACAACACAAACGCAGAGACTAAATCCACAAATTCTACAACCACAAATAATTCAAAATTCAACTGACATCTTTGTTCTTTTTCACAAAATTGTGTACTTTGGACTTCTTTAAGTTGGAATTCTTAAGGGATGGGCGGCGCGCCATGTGACGTTGGTTGAGAAATCATTTGTCGCCAAACAGTCTTATAGACTATTATAAAGGCTGTAACAATGCAATTTTATAATAAAACTGTAAACCAACATTTTATTCTTATCATTTCTATATATTTCTATATTATAACACATAAATAATTATGAATTTGATTATTAATATAAAACTTTTTTTTTACCTATTTATTATAATAAAGGAGTTAACTAATTGTGACAACACAAATAAAAGTAACGATCAGAAATACAGAGAAGACCTTGAAAGTGACGATGCATATGTTTTTCAGACGGCCACATATATCGACTCACTGAAAAAACTAGTTGATAATTACAAAATGTGGAATGAAGAAGTAAAAAGGTATAACCAAGAACTCATGGAGAATAATAAATTTTTGAGGAATAATATTAGTTTAAATGAGTCAAGTATAAATCAAGACTATGCAAGTGTTACTAGGCTGGGATCTATGTCAACTACTATGTCATATAACAAATTAAATGAAAACTGTATATTAGTACTTAAACCTGAAAAAACAGTTGATGGTGATGCAATAAAAACTGTTAAAAGTAACATTACAAAATTAGTAAAACATCCAGTAATGGGGGTTAAAAAAGGAAAAAATAATGAAGTCATTGTCAATTGCCTTAAAAATGATAGTGAATCAATAAAAAATATATTGAAAATAATATTGGTTCAAATTTCAAAGTGGATTATTATGTAAAGAAAGATCCATCAATCAAAATCTTTGGAATTGATAATGAATTAACTCCAGAAGAATTAGCTGAAGATATATCAAACAGGAATAATATAGATAAAGATCACTTCAAAATTGAATATATTTATAAGGCCAAAGCTAGAGAGAGTAGTCAACAGAGTTCATATATATATATATATATATATGTTCTGAGAGGCTTCCGCGGTCATTATTATGAACTAAGCTAGGTTCCGGGTGAGAACCGCGTCTGAATTTATTGAATACTCGACGTTTCGACTCCTGCTTTGGAGCCATTATCAAGAGACAAAAGTGAAAAAGAGTTTCAGAGTCTAGATCGAACTCGGGGCCTCAATCTGCCTACTCCCCAAGAGTCACTAGATAACTGAACTGAATTTGAGTCTGCTCTGCTTCTTTTATTTATAGTTAGCGCTGGGGTAGAAGAAGATGTCACGTGATGAGGCTGTGTTGTGATTGGTTGGGTATTGGTGGGCGTGTCTGCTTTGTTTAATCTGGCAATTACGGAGGTCCAAGCTGTGGGAAGGCGAGTGCTGTCATCGCGTCTGTTTAGATAGAGAGGTCTTTTCTCTATTTCGATGGCTTCGCGAATAGTGGATGCCCTAAGAGAATTGAGAGATATGATAGTCCTACTGTCCTCGAAGTTGATAGAGTGTCCTGTTTGGATATGGTGATGCGCGAGAGCTGAAGTCGGATCTTTTTTACGAACTGACAGAGAGTGTTCATATACTCGATGGTTAACGCGCCTGTTGGTACTACCGATGTAGCTTTGTGGGCAATCGCGACATGAGATTTCGTAAACTCCTCGATCCTCGTTAGGTACTTTGTCTTTGGGGTTACCGGTTAAATTGCCTATAGTTTGCGTGGTCTTGAAGATAGTCTTTATTTGATGTCTTTGTAAAATCCGTGCTATTTTGTCAGTGACTCCTCGAATGTATGGAAGTACGGCTTTTTGATGTTGTTGTTCTGTTTCTGACGGGGTTGGTGTGATTGGGGGTTGTTGAGATTGATGAATTACAGCTTGGACCTCCGTAATTGCCAGATTAAACAAAGCAGACACGCCCACCAATACCCAACCAATCACAACACAGCCTCATCACGTGACATCTTCTTCTACCCCAGCGCTAACTATAAATAAAAGAAGCAGAGCAGACTCAAATTCAGTTCAGTTATCTAGTGACTCTTGGGGAGTAGGCAGATTGAGGCCCCGAGTTCGATCTAGACTCTGAAACTCTTTTTTCACTTTTGTCTCTTGATAATGGCTCCAAAGCAGGAGTCGAAACGTCGAGTATTCAATAAATTCAGACGCGGTTCTCACCCGGAACCTAGCTTAGTTCATATATATATATATATATATATATATATATATACCATCACACCATCAGCTCTTACTTAATTTACTATAACAATAATACTCTTTATACCCTGGTAATTATAAAAACTCAAATGTTTGCTAGACCATATTTCAACACAGAGAATATAAAATGCTTTAGTTATTATCATCTCATCATTTACATTTAGGTTTTTTATATATATATTCTCACATACCTTTTCTGATTGAATTAATTGATATATAGCCAACATTAATTTTGTTCCGGGAATATTAAAATCACTTCATTTTTAGGGTTCCGTATATACGATATACGGAAAATATAAAATTAAAATTGTTTCTAACCCATCATGTTATATATCAATCATTTTTTGAAGAAAACAAATATATTTTTTTCATATTTTTAAAATAAATAAATTAAAAGATATTAACAAAAATATAAAAAAATACCTATCCCTCCCTTATTTCCGAAACCATAATCTGGAAAATTTTGAAAAAAAAGGGAGGTATAGCCCCTCACCTGAACTTTACTGGAAAAATAAGGAGAAACCCCTAATATTCATTTTGGGGGGCAAATTATAGACTTAAATAGAAAATATAAAATTAAAGTTGTTTCTAACCCATCATGTTATATATAAAATGAAAGGGCTCATTAAGACGAAAACAAATATATTTTTTTCATATTTTTAAAATAAATTAAAAGATATTAACAAAAATAAAAAAATTACCCATTCCCCCCGTTATTCCCCAAACTATAAGATCCATTTTTTTTTGTTTCCAAGAAAAATATGAAAAGAACCCTAATATTAATATTGGGGGCCAAGTTATAGAATTAAACGGAAAATAAAAAAATATTTTTTTAAATCATCATGCAATACATCAAATGAAAGGGCTCATTATGAGGAATACAAATATATATTTTTCATATTTTTTAAATTAATTGTTTACAAGATATTAACATAAAGATATAGCAAATTTTCATTTCTGGCTTTATTTCCGAAACCATACTACTTAAAATTTTTACTGTACTGGGGCTTACTTAAAATTTATAAGAAAAATTATTAAAAAACCTCCATAGTAATTTTAGGGACAAATTATACAATTAAATGGAAAATAAAAATTCAATTTTCAAATGCATCATGTAATATTAAAGGGCTCATTATGTGAATTACAAATATATCATATTTTTAAATCATTTGTTTAAAAGATATTAACAAAAATATTAAACATCGACTTAATTCCCACATTAGAAACTACAGTATTTAAATTTTGAAAAACATATTATATTTGTATTTCTAAATAATTTGATTAACAGATTTAATAATTTATAATTTAAAACTTGACCTATTTTGCACTTTATCTTCCAATCTTCAGAGCATCAAAACTCAGACAGTAGATTATAAAAGGCTTATATGAAAGTTTATTAGTAAAATAAAACTCTAATGTTAATTTTTATGGGCCTTATTAGAAAATTAAATACATATGTATTCTGCTAAAAATCAAGCGAATCCTGAAGCAGATAAAATAAAAAGTCTATGTGTGGAAAATCAAAGTGTATATTTTTTATAAATTTATAACGCTTTCTTTAAAAGATATTAGGGTAAATATAAGAAAATGCACTCATTCCCTGCTTGTCTGAAACTGGAATATTATAATCTTAAGGTGGTACGGAACCCTTGAGTCCACCTCGCACTTGACCAAATTATTTATTTTTAAAATAGTACAGGTAGAAAGGTTTCTGTTCCTATACAGTTTTATATGTACATTTTGATAAACAATGTAAACACATTTTTTATTTTTTACAGTTTCTGTATAAGTTTTTATATGTTTCTTTGAAGATAATTTTAAGTATATGAGGTAATTTTGAGGGACCATTCATTAACGAGTTAATATTTTTTTGCAGATGGCGTTTCCGAACATTCTTGTGTACCTTTAGTAACTCCATCTTCTTTAGTTCTATCGTCAAGAGGTAGGGTCAAACTCTATCAAAACCACTATGCTATTGGAAACGGCCCACCATCTCATCTACTTGGGTATCTGGCTCCGGAATTCAAGTCTAATAAACATTACAGTGATACGGAAATGGAAAAGGTGAGAGTTATTTCTTCTTAATCAAATGTAATATACACACAAAAAAATTTCGCCCTCTTATAACTTAGTAAAAATGAACAAAACAATAAATAATAGTAATGAGTAGACATTATACTAATAAATCCATAGAGTTAAGTTCGATGATCATAAACAGTAGTCAGGAAACCAATTATATAATGTTTTGAATAATAACAACAAGAGTTTTGTGTTACCATAATTTCCATCGTGCCCCGCTCAAAAAATTCGCAGATCTACTCCATTCGTAGAATTACTATGAATATCGTAAGAAATTTACCAATTTGCATGAGTTTCAATTCAAAAATGAACAACGCGTAGAATTGATACATACTGTTTGCTTAATCAAACCAAAATAACAAAGTTATTTAGCAGTGATGTAGTCCTGCACAATTTCTTATGTATTATCTAGTTATCGAATACTCTTCAAGCCATGCTTACAATTAAATGATTTATTGTATCCTGTGGAACGTCATCCAAAACAAGTCAATTAAGTTATTCCTACTAAGGGTAGATTAAACCGTCAAGCCCCAGTGATATTCCACTCATGTTCAACTGTCTGCGGGCGGAAAGCTCATGGGAACAAGGTCACATTATTTTCTTATAATATTTCTTGTAGGAAAATATTTTCTTTAGGTGAGATATATCAACAAAATCATTGTTGTACAAATTTTCATAAATATCTTGTAAGTAGTTTGTAATGTGCTAAAAAACTACGAATTTACAAATTTTCAACAGGAAAGACGTGTAAATATAATATTTTTATTTACAGGACACCCTGTAATATATGCATGTATACATATTCCCACTGTCATCGTCCTTTAAGATATATGCAAAATAATAAAAAATGGATTACAAATTTTCAAGCAAAACGGACATTCGACCGAAAAGTTAAATAAAAGATTTTAAATAACAGAAACTTCCTTGAAAAACAAACATAAAATTGCTGTAACTTAAAGGGCGCCCTATGAGTCCAAGTTCAAGTTATTTGATCTCGTTCTTTTTTACTAATAAATTTTAATCCATTAAAACTTTTCTGAATTACATTATTGTTAGGATAAAACTGAATAAATCTAGAAGTCACCGCTTCAAATGGCCACGTCTCTGCAAAAAAACATCCGATCAGGAAAAATAACAATTTAAATTTCCGTACCTTTATAAAATATAATGCTTGTCTAAATTTTTCTTTTCGGGGTTCATGTGTACTGCTCTGATGAGTGAGGTGAATTAATATTTCTAATGAGTGACATGAGTTAATATTTCGTATAATCAACAAGTTGTAGGCTATTCACTTTTAACATTTTTGTTGAAATCTGTCTGCCCACCGTTGAGATATTTGATTTGTCCATTTATCTCTCATAATCTATTACTATGCGCCGTAGGCCGCTTCACAGCAAATTATAAACTAATGTATTCACCACGAGATGATCTTTCTCATCTCCAATCATCGTGAACACCATTTCTAAAGAGACAATCGCCAAATGATCTACCGTTGTTGAAGTTGCTCTAGGAGGTCCCAGTTGATGAGATTTTTTCTTCAGACCATCTGGAACACTGCTAAAGTTTTTACGCACTGCGTTGCATGCTGTCGGACATTGATATTATTATAAAGCCCACATCTAAATGAGTTTCATTGTTCAAACTTCAGAGAACCTTAATTTAAAAAAACTAACTCATTGCATAAGTAAATTAAATATTTTCCAATCTGTTATCATGACAAATTCTACTAGTATAGAAAATGCCATTATAGGTGGTTGGCATTACCTACATCTTGTAAATTTTTCTTTATTGTCGAAGGTTTATCTGGTATTATCAAGCAATAATATGTACTCAAAATGAAATAAGGTATTTTTCACTGACATTCGTCGTCTAGCCTATGCCGAGATACATGCCCAATGGCTAGTTGTCACTACATTTATTATTCAGAGACTACCATTCATAATTTGTCTCTCTGGTAGTTGAAATAGTAAAAATCTAAAAATATACTTAGATAAAATGTTATGTTACAATGTAGGTAAATCTTAATATATATTTTTCTAACTTTCTGGTTTCAAACAACCAGAGAATGAATGGATTTTCTTATCTCCTTTATATTTTATAAACTAATTTTAAATTTATATAAAAATTACATATTTATTTCTCACAACAAGCTTTTTTGATTTATCTGCTACATGATCGACTTGATTTTTATGCAAAAATTTATTTAATTTTTTAATTTGGCCGCCAAAATTAATATTAGGATTTTCCGAATATATTGCTAATAAACTTTCTGTGAAGCCCTATATAATCTTTTGTTTTGTTTTTTTTTAATTACAGGCACTAAGCCTGGGAGATGAAGGGGAGAATGAGAATTTTTTTTAATATTAAATTAAAATATTTTCTTTATAAATACAAATAAAATATACTCATAAAATTCCTTTTATACAGTATGAATGCACTTTAAAAGAACAAGGTTTTATTTTCCATTTAAGTTTATAAATTTATGCTAGAATTGGTGTTTAACATTCTTGTAAATTTGGAGTGATACTATTATTTCTTAAAGTTTACGTGAAATGGTTTGCAGATATAGGAGGGAGTGGGAAATATATTTTTTAATAATTCTAATAATTTTTTGAAATTATGAACAAAATCTTCTTGTAATCCTCATTACGAGCCCTTTCTTTTGATATATTACATGAGGCGTTTAAAAATATATTTTCTTATTCTTTCTTTAATTCTGTAATTTGAACCAAATATTAATATCAGACTTTTCTCCCCACTTGTAAAATTCAAGTGAGGCCCTATATTTTTATTTTGTTTTTAATATTGTGTGTTATAGTTTCATAGATAAAGAGGGCAATTATTTTAAAAATAGGAAAAATATATTTGTTTTCCTCATTTGATATATTGATATATTACATGATATATTACATGATACAATTGACAATTTTTATTTTCCGTTTAATACTATTATTTACTCCCAAAATTAATATTAGGTCTTCTAGTTTCGGAAATAAAGGGGGATGGGTAAATTTTTGTATATTTTTGTTTATATCTTTTATATAAATTATTTTTTAAAATATGAAACAAATATATTTTATTCCCCATAATGTTTTGGTTTATTACATGATGTGTGTGAAATTTATTTTTTATTGTTCGTTTAATTTTATGATTTGTTCCCCAAAATTTTAAATTTTTGGGTTTATTTATTTTTAAAATATGAAAAAATGTTTTGATATTCCTCATAATGACATTAATTCTATAATTTGCTCCGACAACTAATATTAAGATTTTCTACTTATTTTTCCAGTATAGTTTAAGTAAGGCCCTATATTTCTATTTTTTTATTACTATAGCTTCGAAACTAAAGCGGTGGTCAATTTTCGTATATTTTTGTTAATATCTTCTAAACTAATTATTTTTAAAATATGTAAAAAATATGTTTGATATATTTTATTGAATGAAATCTTATTTACCGACGAGTGTACATTTCATCGCAACGGATTCCTGACCAAACACAATTTTCATTATTACTCGGACCAAAACCCACACCTTTTCTACGTACTAGTCAGGAGAGATGGACGGTTTGGGTAGAAATATTCGACAAACATCTTTTTTGTCGATTTTTCTTTGACGCCTATTTTGAATTGAAACATGTACCCAAATTTCTTAGTCAACCATTTACTTAAATTCCTAGAAGATGTTGTCCTTGTACAATTAAGAGTATTTTCAGCAGGATGGGAGTTGGAAGAAACTCCACAGTAATATGAAATTGAGGATTAAATGGAAAGTATTAGAAATGGACATAGAAAATCTATTATAACATTGGAAAGGTAATGAAATTTCACATTATTGGCATGGAAATTAAACTTCACGGCCTTCTAAGATAAATAATAAGAAACTGAAGAAACTACTAGAAACAGAAACTCCATTTTCAAAAATCAAGTTATCCATGGTTAAGCTTTTCAAAATTAGAGTGACGATATCTGGCACAATAAAAACTACAACGTTCGTCATTGTCATTCTGACACTTGGGAGTGGGGAGGGTGGTCAATAGTTTCTCCCAATTAAAGCTTCTTAGAATACCAGACAGCTCTAATATACACCTGTTTCTAGATGTCAACATTTTGACAAAATATCGAATAACCCCCAAATGGTGCAATTTATGTAACATGTAACGTTAACAAAGTCTTAGTAAAATTGACAAAGTAGTCCAAATATGTACTAATATTCAGGCTGTTCAATTAAAAAATATAATATTTCAATACGAATTACCCCGTATATGTATATTTTTAGTATCTGTATAGCCACAATCTTTCGTCCGCACACTATTGGCCCACGCTCTATAGAAAATTAAGAGACATATTTGCTAGGAAAATGAATAGTATGAAATGTTCTCAAAAAACTTTATACCTAAAAGTAAGGAATATAATGCAATTGCAAATAGTATAATAAATTATTCGGTTATAATTTCTGTTTGTTGGTTTTCAAATTTGAAATTAAATTGTTTTCAATTGTAAAATCAACGGAGCTTTTATTTCCAATTTGTTGTTTAGTGTGTCATCAACCTGTTATGAATTCTATTTTTACAGCATTTCTTTGTTTAGTCTTCATAAGATTAATTGAAGAAAAAATGCATTCCATATAAGATTATGAATCAGGCAAATATAAAATATTTAAATCAAATTTAGTTATAAATGGATCCACCACTGTTATAACGACTAAATTCACTGAATCAGTGAATGACACCAATTAAATTTTAATTTTTGTGTAATTTAAAAATGCCTAATAAATAATTGATGATATTTTATAGCATGACAATCCTAATAAAATATCAACAGCAACAGCTGGTGAGTTCTTTAGAGATTTCCAAGAATTTGTTTATGTTAGGTCCTTCTCTTTAACACACCTTGGACAAATATTAATGTTCCTGATTTGCAAAGCGTCCCCATTAATATTATCTGAAATTAGATTTAATTTATCTAACCGCCTGTTGATGTTTATTTTTCCCTTTTATTGTCCAAAGAGTGTCTTGATTACTAAATACTTTTATTAGCTCATTGTCCTGAAATGTGCTTATTCTAATCGTTCAATCAAATATTGTAATTTCTGTTAGTACTTTAAGGGCCTATCCCCGCGTGGAGGAAAAGTACGACCATTTTGGGCATATGGTTGAGAATTATATAATTCCATAAGCAGATACGTAGGGTTGGAATAAGATATCTTATAGACAACTGCAGAGGACTATACTATAAGTTTTATTGTCATTTAATAAATAGGTAGTAGGTTCCCTTATTAAAGACTTTATTGGCCAATTAGATAAAAAATTGACAAACTGGTCGTTACTCTAAAAAACCGTAAAATTTCATTGGAAATTCAGAAGATTAGTAACATAATTTGAAAAGCTTAAAAAAACGGTAGAAACAGCGGCACTGGTTTATAATATAGTGCTTCAAATAACGAGAGGGCGACTACAAACGGTTCTCTGCAGAATAAGTTAGGGACAAAAAGCCAATCGGCATGGATCTCGGGTTAGGGTGTATTTATAACATGTGGGATTAGAAACGGAATTTGGTCTACTTGTTTCCATGGCTTAAGTAAAAAATGGGACAGAGTTAAGTTTTTTTAATTTTTTTATTTATAAATTTGTTTCATAAACCTTTTATACGTGAATTTGATTTTCTACAAAAAAAATCAGGTTCCACCGAGATTTGAACTCGGATCGCTGGATTCAAAGTCCAGAGTGCTAACCATTACACCATGGAACCGATGACAAAAATTTATACTTATGGTTCTAATAAACTTAGATTAGATAATTGAGTCATGATACCAATTAAGTTATTATATTGAAGTTTTCTTGGAAAAAACACTACAATTGAATTAAAAAAGTTTTATATTGAAAGAAAATACCAAACGTTTCAAAGTCGATTCTGACTTTGTTGTCAATAGCTTTAAAATATGTAATGAAAAAATCTTGGTGTTATTCCTAAGAAAACTTAAATATTTAATCAAGAACATGCCACAAATAACATTTAGAAGAGAAATAAGTTATGTAAAAAACTATTAACTTATCTGGCACACTCTGCCATTTCGTTTGAATTCAGAAGGTCTATAATATATCTGGCGTCTACCCCATTTTTTTAAAATATAACTTGTATTAATTATAAGTTGATTTAATACATATTACAAGGAAATATAAATATTTTGTTTGTGTTTTATCAAAATAAATTTATACAATATACTATAGAAGACGAAGACTAGCATTTTAGCGTTCCTTTCCTGGATACAAGAGTTGTTAGAGATTAGGTCGACTGTCTAAAATTGGATTGGTATATGCAACCATCTAGCCCTGGAAGTTACATTAATTTCCACTCATATCATCCAATTCAAATGAAAATTAACCTTGTTCATGGCATGAAAAAAAGAGTTATTAATATTTGTCACCCAACTTTCAGAGATAAAAATTTGCAAATTCTATATCAGCTCTGTCTCAATAACTCTTACCCAACTAACCTCTTAAAAAAGTTAATTTTTAATAACCCACAAGTCACTGCTATTGATGGACTACGACCATAAAGTACTGTACATATTAATTCTTATCCAACAAATTTTAAACACAATTATGTCTCCTTTCCTTTCATTAAAAATATTACGCCTAAAATCCGACACATTTTCAACACTGAATACATTTGCACCAAAATCTATCAAAACTGTAATTCCCTGTTTAGCAAAATAAAAGACAAAACTCCGATTAATCTTAAATCTAATGTAATATACAACATTGAGTGTAAAGACTGTCAAACCTCTTATAATGGCCAAACATCTAGAAATCTTAAACACAGAATCACTTCCCACAGAAGAGACATTAGAGCTAATAGATAAAGTTGTGCACTTCCAACTCATAGTTTAAACAAAAATCATTCTCCAGATTTTGAAAATGCTCGAGTTTTGGCTTGAAAAAGGAATAGTTTCATATGAAATTTCTTAGATATGTTTGGTGTATATTAACAACCAAAACAATAATATCAATAAAAACACAGATCTACACAATTTAAAAATAATGTATTCCAATTTATTAGAAATTGAAAACATCCTAAATTCGTTAACATAGTCCATCATAATAACTTAACTGAAGTATATTTTTAAATCCATTTGTTACAGCTGTATTTTAGTAGCCCCTTTCTATAAGATATATTTTGTATATACATATTCAATATACCATAATTCAGCTTAATTTAATTTAGACCATGGATATGCATAAAACTTTTTTGAGGAATTTACTTTTTTGTAACTCTTCTTAATTCAATTAAGATATGACTGTTTGAATTAGTATCAACATATAAAAAATTTTGTAAAATCAATACATCTTTCACATCATAAAAAAATTGTTCAGTCAACTTACCAAGTAATTGTCAAGTTGATGTATTTTGTTTTTTCCTCAAGATCGTTTTTAAATTACATTATATTCAATCCTCTGAAATGTTTGGTTTTAATATTTAAATCTCACTTACAGTAAGTTGTCTTTATATTTTATTATATATTATTCTATTTTCATAATTTTGTGTAACTTTTAGAAATGTACTGATGAAGAAATAAATTTATTTCGAAAACTCTTCATAAGTGAAAAGAGGTGAAAAGAGTACCCTTCTTATTATTTCCCAAGTTTTTGGCTGCTTCTCGTTAACTACTGTCTGATACATATCATTCCAGTCTATATATATATATATATATATATATATATATATATATATATATATATATATATATATATCGCCTATTTTGAGGGTGATGGTTTCCCTTGCCTTTCGACTGCTAACAAGAAGTGTTTCGGTCTTTTGCTCTGCTAAACTCAAGTCCGCTGAGAGCATCCAATGCTGAATTGTGGCTATAGCGAATGAGAAGGTTGTTTGTATCTCCTCTATGTGCTTGCGCACTATGATCAATGCCACATCATCGGCGAATGCCACTAGCCTGACGCCCTCAGGCAGACCGAGCAGGAGCAGGTCGTTGTACATTACGTTCCATAAGAGGGGGCCAAGAACAGAGCCCTGAGGTACACCTCCTGTGATCTTATAGTCTACTTGCCCATTTTCAGTTTGGTACAATAAGATGCGGTCCTTGAAATACGCTGAAACCATTCTGCGCAAGTACTGAGGAACTTCCATCCTGGCAAGAGCCTCCAAAATGCGGTCCCAGCGGGCCGAGTTAAAGGCGTTCTTGATATCCAGGGTGGCTATTAGACAGTACTTTTTTTCACCTCTTCTCCATCTCTTTCCCGAGATAGCCTCTCTGGCGATGTTGGTAACGAGTGTCACGGCATCGATGGTTGATCTCCCCTTTCTGAACCCGAATTGGTTGGTGGAAAGTTTTGGCTCAACGTAGTGCTCCAGCCTATCTGCTATTATTATCCTTTCAAGGAGTTTTCCCGCAGAGTCCAACATACAGAGGGGACGATATGATGACGGTTCGTCTGGAAGTTTCTTTCCCCCTTTAGGGAGGAGCACAAGCCTCTGCTTTTTCCACTTAGTCGGGAAAACCCCCTGCCTTAGGCAGGTCTCATACATGTGTAGAAACATGTCAGGCCTATTGGCTATGGCGCATTTTAGCGCGATGTTAGGTATGCCATCTGGACCGGGAGCCTTACCGTTTTGGAGCCGGTTGCACGCGCCCATCAGCTCATTCATAGTCACTGATGGTATATCTTCGTCCCTCACCTGCCACGAAGGATAAGCGGGTAGCTCAGGCTTCGCAGGAAACAAGTGAATGACAATGCGGTGCAATGATTCGGGGCAGTTCGTTGATGTCATGGGGGGGGCCTTGATTGTATGCATCACGATTTTATACGGTTTTCCCCATGGATCTTGATCAACTTCGTCACACAACTCCTTCCAGTAGGATCTCTTGCTTGAGAGAATGGCTCTTCGTAGTTGTTGTCTTTTGATCTCATAGTTGAGCCTTAGTTCTTCTATTGTGACCCTGTCGCGTCTCCGTGCTCGTTGATGCAGCCTTCGTGCTTTGAGACACTCTCGTCGGTGTTGTGAGATCGTGTCGTTCTACCAGTACACTGGTGGGCGGCTGTTGTTCTGCCGTCTCCTTGGCATGGAAGCATCGCAGGACTTGACAACGCTTGTCATTACCTCTTTGGCAGTGGCTTCTGCGCTTGTTGCTATTGACAATGGTTCCTGCTCCATAACCAAGGCGAATGAATCAGCATCGAAAGCATTTTTGTTCCAACCGACTGATTTCCCAAATAATAGCTTGGTGGCCGCTATTAGTAAACTCCTCATCGACCCGCCACTCACAGCCCCCTTTAATTAGGTTGCTGCTAACGAATGTCACGTCAATAATGGAGCTGGCAGTGCCTTTGCGATATGTGCTTACGGCTCCTGTGTTGAGGAGTACCAGGTTGAGCGAAGACATGGTCTCAAAGAGAGTTCGTCCTCTCGCGCTCGTTTCCCGGCATCCCCAATCAATTGCCCAGGCGTTGAAATCACCTGCGATGGCGACCGATTCACGCTTCCGTACATCCTCCGCCAAGGTGTCCAAGAATAACTCGAACTCCTCGAGCTGTGCACTAGGAGGTGCATAGCAGCTATAGAAGTGAACCCCTCCCACTTTGGCTCTCACAAGCCATGGTTCGGGGGTATTTGGGAGTTGTTGGACCGGAAGTTTAATGCAAGCCCATATCGCTGCTCTGTCCGTTGTGTCATTTACCCAGGACAGGGTGTCGAAGTTTTTGTACTGCTCCCAGATTATGGCTACGTCGCAATCCAATTCCCGCACCCGCTGTACCAGTAGGTCTTGGGCTGCTTCGCATTGGTTGAGGTTGAGTTGCAGTACTTTCATTTACGGGCTTGTGCTGCTCTCATCGCCTGTTGGTAGATCGGACATTTCTAACTACCCGCAGCGTGCCGGCAGTCTGACCTACTATCTTTCTCTTTGCAGAGTAAGCACTTGGCAGGTTGTTGACAAGCCGAGGCATTGTGACCAGCGCCTCCGCATCTGTGACAACAACTGCTTCGATCAGTCTTGCCTTTGCATGCCTGGGCGTTGTGCCCAAAGTGCCAGCATTTGAAGTACCGTCGAAGGTTGATCCTCTCGCGAACACGTGCTGTGTCCCACGCAAGTTTCAGCTTTCCAAGTGCGAAGGCTTTCTTGACCTGGACTTCAGGGAGACAAACAACTGCCGTTTGTGTTGATCTATATGCCCGTCGAAGTGATTTCACTGCCTCCTCAGTGATCTCTGCCAGGCCGTCGATATTATCTTTGAGCAGGTTTATTACGTCTTCCTTGGTACTGATCTCGTCCAGGTCTTTAATTTCAATCTCGATTTGCGGTATTCGAGATTGTACTATGGCCCCGCTTGGGAGCTTATTCTTGATGGCGTTACAATAGCGCTCCATCTCCTGAGCGTCTGCCTTAGCTGTTCGTCGGATCTTATTGACTTTTTTGCCTATATCCTGCAAGGTGGGATCACTCTTGATACCTCGCAAGATATCTGAATGGGAGCTCTTCTCCCCTTTCTTTATAAGCAGCGTACAATGTGGCGCTGGTTTTTGCTTATTGGTCCTCGGGGCCTTTTTCCTCTTTGCCACTTGCCAGTCAGTAGACTGGTTTGAAGGTTGGTTCTTGGTCTGCGGTTTAAACTTGGATTTTAATCCATTGTTTCTCTCCGCTTCTGAATTGACCACCCTACTTGTTGCCTGGGTGGTTTGCCCGATGTTCTGGCAACCTTCTTTACCGGGGTTTAACTTGTTAGCTAGCACCGGTTTAAGAGTTTTTGGTCGTGGTGCCTTACTAGATGAGGCTACTGAAAGCGAGGCCTTCGGTGGCGAGGTCCTTGCTACAGAGTCTCCCGGCAGTGAGGCTACTTTTATTGAAGCCGCCTGCTATGGGGCCGCCGGTGTTGATGCAGCCGGTTTTGAGTTAGCTGCTTTTGAGCCAGCCGCTTTTGGGACCTCCTTTTGCTTTTCACCTTTTGTCTGAGTGTTTGACACCTTTACTGACGATGTCTGTGTTGTAGCAGGTTTCGCTACAGGAGATGGCCGCGTCGTTGACGTCAGATATTTGCATATTCTGACTTAATGGCGTTTGCCAGTTTCTTGATCTCATGATGTACATTGTGCCTAGGCCCAATGAACCTCAAGAGCTCATCGATCTTTGCTCCTAATTTGTTTGGAGCGCCACTCTTATTTGTTACCCTTTGGGGGACGTCAACTCCACTATTCGCCTTTTGGTGGACTTGGCTGAATAGTGTCTTGCTGCCAGCTCTAGTTTTAATGGTCGATGTTGTACCATTAACACTGTTCTTCTTCTTCTTGTCACTATGTGACGGAACCAGTGATAATTCGCTCCCCCCAGAATCCGTGAAGCGTGCACCGGCCACCGAGGCTTTCACTCGATCGGAACCGGTGGTGGGATTATTCTCTGCAGAGGAACCCACCTGGGGTATTAAGTTGACCTTACCACCCATATCCATGAATGGTTTATTTTCGGGGTTCCTTCCCCTATCTGATTTTGGTCCGCCCTGAAGAAATCCTCAGTACTCCCCATTACTGGAGAGCGTCTCCCTATCCGCCACCTGGGGAGGCGCCCGGTAGTGGACCAGCAACCACCCCGGGTGTGTGTGGTGTTTTTTTTTTTTTTTATCCGAAGAGGGGGGAAATACATTGCGTACTTAGCTAGCACGTGCTGGCCGTCGTGCGGGACTCCCGATGTAATGACTTCAAAGCAAGAGTAAATCGTCGCATTGAAACCAGTATACCGTATACCCGCTAAAACCCTAACCTCTTTCTCCTACAACCATGGTCCCCTGCGGCACTCTTACTCAATACTACTTCGCAAGGGTGGTTCAATGCAGATGTTTACTGCCCTTCCATTGAAAGCTTCTAAAGCTTACTCCTCGAACGTATCGCGGAGTTCTTTGAGGATAGTCTCCGCGTAATCTGATACCAAGTTCCAGGCTTGGGGGCCCTTCAGCATGGCTTCCACTAATTGTTCTGGGACGATATTAGTCTCCAGAATCCTCTCCACTTCAGCACGTTGATCCTGAAACCGGGGGCAGGAGAAGAACACGTGTTCCGCGTCCTCTATCGCGTCCGTACAGTGTGGGCAGTTTGGGGAGTTTGCCCTCCTGAACCTGTGCAGGTATGCTCGAAAGCATCCATGTCCAGTCAGGAGTTGAGTGATGTAGAACCCAACCTCCCCATGCTGGCGGTTGACCCAACGACTGATGTTAGGTATCAATCGATATGTCCACCGGCCTTTAGTAGAGCTGTCCCACCTCTCCTGCCATTGCCCTAGACTCATTGCTCTTTCATCGCTGTTTCCTGTCGGTTGGTCTTTTTCTAGCTTTCTGCGATAAAGCCGTCCCCTTTCTGCAGCCAGGATGTCGATTGGTAGGGTAGAGGCAATCACACTCACCGCCTCGTAAGACACAGTGCGGTAGGATGATGCCACTCGAATCGCTGAGAGCCGCTGGACTGATTTCATTTTCCGGCGGTACGATGGTAGCTCGAGCGATTTCTCCCATACCGGTGCCCCGTACAACAAAACAGAAGTAGTTACTGTTGCCAGTAGCTGTCTTCTTATCTGTCTAGGGCCTCCGACATTAGGCATTATTCTAGATAATGCCCCCTGTACCCCAGCTGCTTTCTTGCTGGCCGCGATTATGTGCTCTTTGAAGTTGAGCCGTGTGTCCAGGAGCACCCCCAAATAGCTGATGAAGGGCTGCGACTGTATGTAGGTGTCGCCTATTTTGAGGGTGATGGTTTCCCTTGCCTTTCGACTGCTAACAAGAAGTGTTTCGGTCTTTTGTTCTGCTAAACTCAAGTCCGCTGCGAGCATCCAATGCTGAATTGTGGCTATAGCGAATGAGAAGGTTGTTTGTATCTCCTCTATGTGCTTGCGCACTATGATCAATGCCACATCATCGGCGAATGCCACTAGCCTGACGCCCTCAGGCAGACCGAGCAGGAGCAGGTCGTTGTACATTACGTTCCATAAGAGGGGGCCAAGAACAGAGCCCTGAGGTACACCTCCTGTGATCTTATAGTCTACTTGCCCATTTTCAGTTTGGTACAACAAGATGCGGTCCTTGAAATACGCTGAAACCATTCTGCGCAAGTACTGCGGAACTTCCATCCTGGCAAGAGCCTCCAAAATGCGGTCCCAGCGGGCCGAGTTAAAGGCGTTCTTGATATCCAGGGTGGCTATTAGACAGTACTTTTTTCCACCTCTTCTCCATCTCTTTCCCGAGATAGCCTCTCTGGCGATGTTGGTAACGAGTGTCACGGCATCGATGGTTGATCTCCCCTTTCTGAACCCGAATTGGTTGGTGGAAAGTTTCGGCTCAACGTAGGGCTCCAGCCTATCTGCTATTATCCTTTCAAGGAGTTTTCCCGCAGAGTCCAACATACAGAGGGGACGATATGATGACGGTTCGTCGGGAGGTTTCTTTCCCCTTTTAGGGAGGAGCACAAGCCTCTGCTTTTTCCACTTAGTCGGGAAAACCCCCTGCTTTAGGCAGGTCTCATACATGTGTAGAAACATGTCAGGCCTATTGGCTATGGCGCATTTTAGCGCGATGTTAGGTATGCCATCTGGACCGGGAGCCTTACCGTTTTGGAGCCGGTTGCACGCGCCCATCAGCTCACTCATAGTCACTGATGGTATATCTTCGTCCCTCACCTGCCACGAAGGATTAGCGGGTAGCTCAGGCTTCGCAGGAAACAAGTGAGTGACAATGCGGTGCAATGATTCGGGGCAGTTCGTTGATGTCATGGGAGGGGCCTTAATTTTATGCATCACGATTTTATACGGTTTTCCCCATGGATCTTGATTAACTTCGTCACACAACTCCTTCCAGTAGGATCTCTTGCTTGAGAGAATGGCTCTTCGTAGTTGTTGTCTTTTGATCTCATAGTCGAGCCTTAGTTCTTCTGTTGTGACCCTGTCGCGTCTCCGTGCTCGTTGATGCAGCCTTCGTGCTTTGAGACACTCTCGTCGGTGTTGTGAGATCGTGTCGTTCCACCAGTAAACGGGTGGGCGGCTGTTGTTCTGCCGTCTCCTTGGCATGGAAGCATCGCAGGACTTGACAACGCTTGTCATTACCTCTTTGGCAGTGGCTTCTGCGCTTTTTGCTATTGACAATGGTTCCTGCTCCATAACCAAGGCGAATGAATCAGCATCGAAAGCATTTTTGTTCCAACCGACTGGCTGTGACCTCGCACGACTAACACACAATCTTCGTTTGGGAGTGGTGTTGATTTCCCATATAATAGCTTGGTGGTCGCTATTAGTAAACTCCTCATCGACCCGCCACTCACAGCCCCCTTTAATTAGGTTGCTGCTAACGAATGTCACATCGATAATGGAGCTGGCTGTGCCTTTGCGATATGTGCTTACGGCTCCTGTGTTGAGGAGTACCAGGTTGAGCGAAGACATGGTCTCAAGGAGAGCTCGTCCTCTCGCGCTCGTTTCCCGACATCCCCAGTCAATTGCCCAGGCGTTGAAATCTCCTGCGATGGCGACCGATTCACGCTTTCGTACATCCTCCGCCAAGGTGTCCAAGAATAACTCGAACTCCTCGAGCTGTGCACTAGGAGGTGCATAGCAGCTATAGAAGTGAACCCCTCCCACTTTGGCTCTCACAAGCCATGGTTCGGGGGTATTTGGGAGTTGTTGGAACGGAAGTTTACCGCAAGCCCATATCGCTGCTCTGTCCGTTGTGTCATTTACCCAGGACAGGGTGTCGAAATTTTTGTACTGCTCGCAGATTATGGCTACGTCGCAATCCAATTCCCGCACCCGCTGTACCAGTAGGTCTTGGGCAGCTTCGCAATGGTTGAGGTTGAGTTGCAGTACTTTCATTTACGGGCTTGTGCTGCTCTCATCGCCTGTTGGTAGATCGGACATTTCCAACTACCCGCAACGTGCCGGCAGTCTGACCTACTATCTTTCTCTTTGCAGAGTAGGCACTTGGCAGGTTGTTGACAAGTCGAGGCATTGTGACCAGCGCCTCCGCATCTGTGACAACAACTGCTTCGGTCAGTCTTGCCTCTGCACGCCTGGGCGTTGTGCCCAAAGTGCCAGCATTTGAAGCACCGTCGAAGGCTGATCCTCTCGCGAACACGTACTGTGCCCCACGCAAGTTTCAGCTTTCCAAGTGCGATGGATTTCTTGTGTGTGTTTTTTTTTATCCGAAGAGGGGGGAAATACATTCCGTACTTAGCTAGCACGTGCTGGCCGTCGTGCGGGACTCCCGATGCAATGACTTCAAAGCAAGAGTAAATCGCTGCATTGAAACCAGTATACCGTATACCCGCTAAAACCCTAACCTCTTTCTCCTACAACCATGGTCCCTTTGCGGCACTCTTAGTCAATACTACTTCGCAAGGGTGGTTCATTGCAGATGTTTACTGCTCTTACATTGAAAGCCTCTAAAGCCTACTCCTCGAACGTATTGCGGAGTTCTTTGAGGATAGTCTCCGCGTAATCTGATACCAAGTTCCAGGCTTGGGGGCCCTTCAGCATGGCTTCTACTAATTGTTCTGGAACGATATTAGTCTCCAGAATCCTCTCCACTTCAGCACGTTGATCCTGAAACCGGGGGCAGGAGAAGAACACGTGTTCCGCGTCCTCTATCACGTCCGTACAGTGTGGGCAGTTTGGGGAGTTTGCCCTCCTGAACCTGTGCAGGTATGCTCGAAAGCATCCATGTCCAGTCAGGAGTTGAGTGATGTAGAACCCAACCTCCCCATGCTGGCGGTTGACCCAACGACTGATGTTAGGTATCAAGCGATATGTCCACCTTCCTTTAGTAGAGCTGTCCCACCTCTCCTGCCATTGCCCTAGATTCATGGCTCTTTCATCGCTGTTTCCTGTCGGTTGGTCTTTCTCTAACTTTCTGCGATAAAGCCGTCCCCTTTCTGCAGCCAGGATGTCGATTGGTAGGGTAGAGGCAATCACACTCACCGCCTCGTAAGACACAGTGCGGTAGGATGATGCCACTCGAATCGCTGAGAGCCGCTGGACTGATTTCATTTTCCGGCGGTACGATGGTAGCTCGAGCGATTTCTCCCATACCGGTGCCCCGTACAACAAAACAGAAGTAGTTACTGTTGCCAGTAGCTGTCTTCTTATCTGTCTAGGGCCTCCGACATTCGGCATTATTCTAGATAATGCCCCCTGTATCCCAGCTGCTTTCTTGCTGGCCGCGATTATGTGCTCTTTGAAGTTGAGCCGTGTGTCCAGGAGCACCCCCAAATAGCTGATGAAGGGCTGCGACTGTATGTAGGAGTCGCCTATTTTGAGGGTGATGGTTTCCCTTGCCTTTCGACTGCTAACAAGAAGTGTTTCGGTCTTTTGTTCTGCTAAACTCAAGTCCGCTGCGAGCATCCAATGCTGAATTGTGGCTATAGCGAATGAGAAGGTTGTTTGTATCTCCTCTATGTGCTTGCGCACTATGATCAATGCCACATCATCGGCGAATGCCACTAGCCTGACGCCCTCAGGCAGACCGAGCAGGAGCAGGTCGTTGTACATTACTTTCCATAAGAGGGGGCCAAGAACAGAGCCCTGAGGTACACCTCCTGTGATCTTATAGTCTACTTGCCCATTTTCAGTTTGGTACAACAAGATGCGGTCCTTGAAATACGCTGAAACCATTCTGCGCAAGTACTGCGGAACTTCCATCCTGGCAAGAGCCTCCAAAATGCGGTCCCAGCGGGCCGAGTTAAAGGCGTTCTTGATATCCAGGGTGGCTATTAGACAGTACTTTTTTCCACCTCTTCTCCATCTCTTTCCCGAGATAGCCTCTCTGGCGATGCTGGTAACGAGTGTCACGGCATCGATGGTTGATCTCCCCTTTCTGAACCCGAATTGGTTGGTGGAAAGTTTCGGCTCAACGTAGGGCTCCAGCCTATCTGCTATTATCCTTTCAAGGAGTTTTCCCGCAGAATCCAACATACAGAGGGGACGATATGATGACGGTTCGTCGGGAGATTTCTTTCCCCCTTTAGGGAGGAGCACAAGCCTCTGCTTTTTCCACTTAGTCGGGAAAACCCCCTGTTTTAGGCAGGTCTCATACATGTGTAGAAACATGTCAGGCCTATTGGCTATGGCGCATTTTAGCGCGATGTTAGGTATGCCATCTGGACCGGGAGCCTTCCCGTTTTGGAGCCGGTTGCACGCGCCCATCAGCTCACTCATAGTCACTGATGGTATATCTTCGTCCCTCACCTGCCACGAAGGATAAGCGGGTTGCTCAGGCTTCGCAGGAAACAAGTGAGTGACAATGCGGTGCAATGATTCGGGGCAGTTCGTTGATGTCATGGGAGGGGCCTTAATTTTATGCATCACGATTTTATACGGTTTTCCCCATGGATCTTGATTAACTTCGTCACACAACTCCTTCCAGTAGGATCTCTTGCTTGAGAGAATGGCTCTTCGTAGTTGTTGTCTTTTGATCTCATAGTCGAGCCTTAGTTCTTCTGTTGTGACTCTGTCGCGTCTCCGTGCTCGTTGATGCAGCCTTCGTGCTTTCAGACACTCTCGTCGGTGTTGTGAGATCGTGTCGTTCCACCAGTAAACTGGTGGGCGGCTGTTGTTCTGCCGTCTCCTTGGCATTGAAGCATCGCAGGACTTGACAACGCTTGTCATTACCTCTTTGGCAGTGGCTTCTGCGCTTGTTGCTATTGACAATGGTTCCTGCTCCATAACCAAGGCGAATGACTCAGCATCGAAAGCATTTTTGTTCCAACCGACTGGCTGTGACCTCGCACGACTGACACACAATCTTCGTTTGGGAGTGGTGTTGATTTCCCATATAATAGCTTGGTGGTCGCTATTAGTAAACTCCTCATCGACCCGCCACTCACAGCCCCCTTTAATTAGGTTGCTGATAACGAATGTCACATCGATAATGGAGCTGGCTGTGCCTTTGCGATATGTGCTTACGGCTCCTGTGTTGAGGAGTACCAGGTTGAGCGAAGACATGGTCTCAAGGAGAGCTCGTCCTCTCGCGCTCGTTTCCCGACATCCCCAGTCAATTGCCCAGGCGTTGAAATCTCCTGCAATGGCGACCGATTCACGCTTCCGTACATCCTCCGCCAAGGTGTCCAAGAATAACTCGAACTCCTCGAGCTGTGCACTAGGAGGTGCATAGCAGCTATAGAAGTGAACCCCTCCCACTTTGGCTCTCACAAGCCATGGTTCGGGGGTATTTGGGAGTTGTTGGAACGGAAGTTTACCGCAAGCCCATATCGCTGCTCTGTCCGTTGTGTCATTTACCCAGGACAGGGTGTCGAAGTTTTTGTACTGCTCGCAGATTATGTGTGTGTGTGTGTGTGTTTGTGTGTGTGTGTGTGTGTGTGTTTTTTTTTATCCGAAGAGGGGGGAAATACATTCCGTACTTAGCTAGCACGTGCTGGCCGTCGTGCGGGACTCCCGATGCAATGACTTCAAAGCAAGAGTAAATCGTTGCATTGAAACCAGTATACCCGCTAAAACCCTAAACTCTTTCTCCTACAACCATGGTCCCCTGCGGCACTCTTAGTCAATACTACTTCGCAAGGGTGGTTCATTGCAGATGTTTACTGCTCTTACATTGAAAGCTTCTAAAGCCTACTCCTCCAACGTATCGCGGAGTTCTTTGAGGATAGTCTCCGCGTAATCTGATACCAAGTTCCAGGCTTGAGGGCCCTTCAGCATGGCTTCTACTAATTGTTCTGGGACGATATTAGTCTCCAGAATCCTCTCCACTTCAGCACGTTGATCCTGAAACCGGGGGCAGGAGAAGAACACGTGTTCCGCGTCCTCTACCACGTCCGTACAGTGTGGGCAGTTTGGGGAGTTTGCCCTCCTGAACCTGTGCAGGTATGCTCGAAAGCATCCATGTCCAGTCAGGAGTTGAGTGATGTAGAACCCAACCTCCCCATGCTGGCGGTTGACCCAACGACTGATGTTAGGTATTAATCGATATGTCCACCGGCCTTTAGTAGAGCTGTCCCACCTCTCCTGCCATTGCCCTAGACTCATGGCTCTTTCATCGCTGTTTCCTGTCGGTTGGTTTTTCTCTAACTTTCTGCGATAAAGCCGTCCCCTTTCTGCAGCCAGGATGTCGATTGGTAGGGTAGAGGCAATCACACTCACCGCCTTGTAAGACACAGTGCGGTAGGATGATGCCACTCGAATCGCTGAGAGCCGCTGGACTGATTTCATTTTCCGGCGGTACGATGGTAGCTCGAGCGATTTCTCCCATACCGGTGCCCCGTACAACAAAACAGAAGTAGTTACTGTTGCCAGTAGCTGTCTTCTTATCTGTCTAGGGCCTCCGACATTCGGCATTATTCTAGATAATGCCCCCTGTACCCCAGCTGCTTTCTTGCTGGCCGCGATTATGTGCTCTTTGAAGTTGAGCCGTGTGTCCAGGAGCACCCCCAAATAGCTGATGAAGGGCTGCGACTGTATGTAGGAGTCGCCTATTTTGAGGGTGATGGTTTCCCTTGCCTTTCGACTGCTAACAAGAAGTGTTTCGGTTTCTGTTCTGCTAAACTCAAGTCCGCTGCGAGCATCCAATGCTGAATTGTGGCTATAGCGAATGAGAAGGTTGTTTGTATCTCCTCTATGTGCTTGCGCACTATAATCAATGCCACATCATCGGCGAATGCCACTAGCCTGACGCCCTCAGGCAGACCGAGCAGGAGCAGGTCGTTGTACATAACGTTCCATAAGAGGGGGCCAAGAACAGAGCCCTGAGGTACACCTCCTGTGATCTTATAGTCTACTTGCCCATTTTCAGTTTGGTACAACAAGATGCGGTCCTTGAAATACGCTGAAACCATTCTGCGCAAGTACTGCGGGACTTCCATCCTGGCAAGAGCCTCCAAAATGCGGTCCCAGCGGGCCGAGTTAAAGGCGTTCTTGATATCCAGGGTGGCTATTAGACAGTACTTTTTTCCACCTCTTCTCCATCTCTTTCCCGAGATAGCCTCTCTGGCGATGTTGGTAACGAGTGTCACGGCATCGATGGTTGATCTCCCCTTTCTGAACCCGAATTGGTTGGTGGAAAGTTTCGGCTCAACGTAGGGCTCCAGCCTATCTGCTATTATCCTTTCAAGGAGTTTTCCCGCAGAGTCCAACATACAGAGGGGACGATATGATGACGGTTCGTCGGGAGGTTTCTTTCCCCCTTTAGGGAGGAGCACAAGCCTCTGCTTTTTCCACTTAGTCGGGAAAACCCCCTGCTTTAGGCAGGTCTCATACAAGTGTAGAAACATGTCAGGCCTATTGGCTATGGCGCATTTTAGCGCGATGTTAGGTATGCCATCTGGACCGGGAGCCTTACCGTTTTGGAGCCGGTTGCACGCGCCCATCAGCTCACTCATAGTCACTGATGGTATATCTTCGTCCCTCACCTGCCACGAAGAATTAGCGGGTAGCTCAGGCTTCGCAGGAAACAAGTGAGTGACAATGCGGTGCAATGATTCGGGGCAGTTCGTTGATGTCATGGGAGGGGCCTTAATTTTATGCATCACGATTTTATACGGTTTTCCCCATGGATCTTTGTCAACTTCGTCACACAACTCCTTCCAGTAGGATCTCTTGCTTGAGAGAATGGCTCTTCGTAGTTGTTGTCTTTTGATCTCATAGTCGAGCCTTAGTTCTTCTGTTGTGACCCTGTCGCGTCTCCGTGCTCGTTGATGCAGCCTTCGTGCTTTGAGACACTCTCGTCGGTGTTGTGAGATCGTGTCGTTCCACCAGTAAACTGGTGGGCGACTGTTGTTCTGCCGTCTCCTTGGCATGGAAGCATCGCAGGACTTGACAACGCTTGTCATTACCTCTTTGGCAGTGGCTTCTGCGCTTGTTGCTATTGACAATGGTTCCTGCTCCATAACCAAGGCGAATGAATCAGCATCGAAAGCATTTTTGTTCCAACCGACTGGCTGTGGCCTCGCACGACTGACACACAATCTTCGTTTGGGAGTGGTGTTGATTTCCCATATAATAGCTTGGTGGTCGCTATTAGTAAACTCCTCATCGACCCGCCACTCACAGCCCCCTTTAATTAGGTTGCTGCTAACGAATGTCACATCGATAATGGAGCTGGCTGTGCCTTTGCGATATGTGCTTACGGCTCCTGTGTTGAGGAGTACCAGGTTGAGCGAAGACATGGTCTCAAGGAGAGCTCGTCCTCTCGCGCTCGTTTCCCGACATCCCCAGTCAATTGCCCAGGCGTTGAAATCTCCTGCGATGGCGACCGATTCACGCTTCCGTACATCCTCCGCCAAGGTGTCCAAGAATAACTCGAACTCCTCGAGCTGTGCACTAGGAGGTGCATAGCAGCTATAGAAGTGAACCCCTCCCACTTTGGCTCTCACAAGCCATGGTTCGGGGGTATTTGGGAGTTGTTGGAACGGAAGTTTACCGCAAGCCCATATCGCTGCTCTGTCCGTTGTGTCATTTACCCAGGACAGGGTGTCGAAGTTTTTGTACTGCTCGCAGATTATGGCTACGTCGCAATCCAATTCCCGCACCCGCTGTACCAGTAGGTCTTGGGCTGCTTCGCAATGGTTGAGGTTGATTTGCAGTACTTTCATTTACGGGCTTGTGCTGCTCTCATCGCCTGTTGGTAGATCGGACATTTCCAACTACCCGCAACGTGCCGGCAGTCTGACCTACTATCTTTCTCTTTGCAGAGTAGGCACTTGGCAGGTTGTTGACCAGCGCCTCCGCATCTGTGACAACAACTGCTTCGGTCAGTCTTGCCTCTGCACGCCTGGGCGTTGTGCCCAAAGTGCCAGCATTTGAAGCACCGTCGAAGGCTGATCCTCTCGCGAACACGTACTGTGCCCCACGCAAGTTTCAGCTTTCCAAGTGCGATGGATTTCTTGGCCTGGACCTCTGGGAGACAAACAACTGCCGTTTGTGTTGATCTATATGCCCGTCGAAGTGATTTCACTGCCTCCTCAGTGATCTCTGCCAGGCCGTCGATATTATCTTTGAGCAGCTTTACCACGTCTTCCTTTGTACTGATCTCATCCAGGTCTTTAATTTCAATCTCGATTTGCGGTATTCGAGATTGTACAGTGGCCCCGCTTGGGAGCTTATTCTTGATGGCGTTACAGTAGCGCTCCATCTCCTGAGCGTCTGCCTTCGCGAATAAAAACAGGAGATCTCCCTTAGCTGTTCGGCGGATCTTATTGACTTTTTTGCCTATATCCTGCAAGGTGGGATCATTTTTGATATCTCGCAAGATATCTGCATGGGAGCTCTTCTCGCCTTTTTTTATAAGCAGCGTACAATGTGGCGCTGGTTTTTGCTTACTGGTCCTCGGGGCCTTTTTCCTCTTTACCAGTTGCCAGTCAGTCAACTGGTTTGAAGGTTTGTTTCTGGTCTGCGGTTTAAACTTGGATTTTAATTCATTGTTTCTCTTCGCTTCTGAATTGACCACCCTACTTGTTGTTGCCTGGGTGGTTTGCCCGATGTTCTGGCAACCTTCTTTACCGGGCTTTAGCTTGCTAGCTAGCACCGGTTTAAGAGTTTTTGGTAGTGGTGCCTTACTTGATGAGGCTACTGAAGGCGAGGCCTTCGGTGGCGAGGTCCTTGCTACCGAGTCTCCCGGCAGTGAGGCTACTTTTATTGAAGCCGCCTGGTTTGGGGCCGCCGGTGTTGATGCAGCCGGTTTTGAGTTAGCTGCTTTTGAGGCAGCCGCTTTTGGGACCTCCTTTTGCTTTTCACCTTGTGTCTGAGTGTTTGACACCTTTACTGGCGATGTCTGTGTTGTAGCAGGTTTCGCTACAGGAGATGGCCGCGTCGTTGACGTCAGATATTTGTCATATTCTGACTTAATGGCGTGTGCCAGTTTCTTGATCTCATGATGTACATTGTGCCTAGGCCCAATGAACGTCAAGAGCTCATCGATCTTTGCTCCTAATTTGTTTGGAGTGCCACTCTCATCTGTTGCCCTTTGGGGGACGTCAACTCCACTATTCGCCTTTTGGAGGACTTGGCTGAATAGTGTATTGCTGCCAGCTCTAGTTTTAATGGTCGATGTTGTACCATTAACGGTGTTCTTCTTCTTCTTGTCACTATGTGACGGAACCAGTGATAATTCGCTCCCCCCAGAATCCGTGGAGCGTGCACCGGCCACCGAGGCTTTCACTCGATCGGAACCGGTGGTGGGATTATCCTCTGCAGAGGTACCCACCTGGGGTATTAAGTTCACCTTATCACCCATATCCATAAATGGTTTATTTTCGGGGTTCCTTCCCCTATCTGATTTTGGTCCGCCCTGAGGATATCCTCAGTACTCCCCATTGCTGGAGAGCGTTCCCCTATCCGCCACCTGGGGAGGCGCCCGGTAGTGGACCAACAACCACCCCGGTGTGTGTGTGTGTGTGTGTGTCTAGTCGTAGGCTTTCACGGATGGAACAATGTGAAGAAGACGTTTCGCCAAAGTCTCAGTTGGCATTCAGAATGCGTTGTTACGGTGACGACCGTAAGAAATTCTTATTATATACTCGATTTTTCGACTCCTGCTTTGGAGCTGTTTTCTAGGGACAAAAGTGAAAAAGATAAGTAAGTAAAAAATCGATTGTGGAAGCCGTTACTTTGTGATAGTCAATCATGATGATGAAATGAAACTAATTACTTTGTTTACTATCACTGACACATTTATTCACTAAAACATGTGACTAATTTCAATGCCTAGCGCATCATTTTCAAACATATATAAACAATGAAAAAAGCCATCTAACAAATTTTAAATACAAAACTAATGACCAAATACACCGACATGAATAAAACATGTGACAAGTTTCGATGCCTAGCGCATCATTTTCAAACATATATAAACAATGAAAAAACCCATCTAACAAACCTTTAATACAAAACTAATGACCAAATACACCGACATGAACGTGAGTAACAAAATCCCTAGAATTCCATCGTCCCAGGATATCATAGTTAGCTTCAAATCACAATTCAAGTTATCAAATTTATTATTTAACGCCAAGGACAAAGTTAGTATTTACAACAGGTCAGGAGTTTATAAGCTGATGTTCAGACTGTAATAGCTTCTATCTGGGAATGACAACCAGATATTTTGCTAACAGGTAGCTAGAACACTATAGATCTTTTAGACTACATAAAACCGATTCAACCTTTTCTAACCATGTAATGCAAACAGGGCACACTTTTCCCACAATAGAAAACACAAAAATTTTGCATTTCAGTAATAATTATTTTAAAACATCTTTCTTAGAACAAATTCAAATTTACCTCTCTCACAATAAATTCCCAGATTTGCTACTTAATGATCAGCTTAACTTTATAAAAACACCCCTGTTCGAATTACTACGTTAGGACGGGTATTCCCGGTGATAATCTTAAGGTGGTGCCAGACGGCTCGAAGCTCGGCTTGTGGACCCTTTCTAGAAATGCAAAAAAATCTGGGGTATATTCTTTGTATATTCTCCGGTACCCACAAAAATTTCATTTGAAGAGCAATACCGCTTACCGATTTATAGGACAAAAAATTCATAATTTATGCGGAGAGCAAGGGTGAGTTTATTTTCATTTCGACAGGTAGATTGACTCGGCGCTTGGAAACCACCAAATGTCGGTCCACATGAAAGGCTCGTCGGTCTGCTTTGTCCCGTGACGGTATCAATAAAAAATGGTCAAATGGTAGCAAGTAAATCGTTGGGCACATGCTAAAACAAAATTATGATATTTAAATATGAATTTATTGCATCAATAAACCATACCTTATCTTATTTTAATTCACAAATAAAACTAAGAAGATAGAACTTCGGCTTACTTACAATATATACGACAAGACTAAATTAGAAAAACGGCATTGGGCACGTGTTAAAACAAAATTATGATATTTAAATATGAATTTAACAATTTATTACAGAAATAAACCATACCGGGATCTGTTTTTGATTCCCGATATTAAATTGGAGGAATACTTCTACTGAATTACTATACAGTTATTTAAAAATACCCCAATAATATACTTTAAGTTGTACACTTAAAATAAAGGTATTTATGCAAAGATTGTATCCCGAATGGAGATTAATCACATAAGGGTCAGCAACATCAAATTATTTATTTAGAATATTTTAATGACATGGTAATTATACTGAACTAATCCTCATAAAATGATTTTAATATCCATAATAAATAAATTTTACAAATCTGCCCTGTACGTTTATCATTTATTTGTTCAAAGTTATTGTCAATATCTAGTGCGCGTTAGTCGATAGTGAAAGATGGAGTAGTCCAATGATATAATTTTTGCATTCTTACGTTTTTACGAAAACGAACCTATGCTGTGGAACCCCAAAAATGTTAATTACAAAAACCGAAATGAGCAGCAAGACGCATGGGGTAGGATAGAAGCTGGTTTAATGCAGAGTACTGGGAGGAAAACTTTCGCAAATGAATTAAAAAAGAAAAGGTATTCATTAATGGCTACCTACAGAAAATTAAGAAATAGAGTAAAACAATCAATGACGACAGGCAATGGGGCAAGCGACGTTTAAAAAACCCGATTGGGAATCTTATGACACCATGTAAATATTTTTAGATGATGTATATAAACCAAGAACTCCGTGGATTCTGATTTAAGTATACATATTTTGCATTAATGCATCTACTGATAGCCTGACAACTGATGTTAAAATAAATGGTGGAGTTTGACTAATTAATACATTTGTAATTTAGTTTTACTTTCAAATATTTTTTACACAGTATTTTAGTTATATTTATTTTAATACTAATTCCCATATCCAAGTACCAATTTGTTCAATTAACCAATTTCCATCATTTCGTCGGATTCCAGAAAGTAGGAAAAACCTCTTATAAAGAGATATCTACTGACGTCTCTGAAACTTAATCAATTTAAATATTTTCAATTTTAATATAATAAGATACATTGACAGCTAATTACATACATGTTTTTATTACGTAAACGGTTCAATGATTTTGCAAGCTTCATATTTATACTGTGTACGTTTCTAATTTATAAAAATTGTTCATTTAGTAAAGCACATAAAGGGTTACCTTGTTTATGTATTTCTGTTGAGTACCCCTTTAGCTGTGGTCATTTACGGAGAAAACGACCTTTAGGTGACAAAATTAATAGTAGAACAAAACCAACATCAAACTGGGTATGAGACGATCTATCGCTTGAGTTAATAAGAATATTTTAGCTATAAAATTAAAAAATATATAAACGGCTTTTTTGGAATTTTAGGTAAATGTTCCATTATCAAAAAACCAGTTAACAAAATTGAGCGTACAGTAGCTCATTTTGTAGGTGTTTCATTTCTCTTCAACATTGCCCATAGTAGCAAACACGGTTTTATGGATGGATTTTGTGCAAAAGGTAAAAAACTAAATTGTTACCGATTTTTCGCGGTTTATTTGTTAAAAAAACGCATCGATAAAAAAATATCAATTTTATGTCAATTAAACAAGTTTTATCATTAGAACAGGTTGATGTCGGTTTTGGTTTACTATTAGTTTTGTCACATATTTTCATAAATAACCTGGGCTACTTATCTTAATGAGGGCATCATGCTCCACTACAATAAAACAAAAATGTAATTTTTTATAAACTTTTATTAAACAAAATACTTTATGGCTTTGTTTCATTTGGTTCTTTATTCACTAATATTTATTTTATGGGTTAGAAACACTATCAAAATGTTAATCTTGTATATTAAAAAATTATAATAATTCTTGACAGTAATTTTTTCCCTTGAGTTACTAAGTCAGCTGGCATGTCACTAGTTTCTACAATGTTATCATTAATAACCTTCTGAATGAAATTATATCGGAAATATGTTCTGAACATCTAAAAGTTTGGTGAAAATTTAATTCACTTTCTTAAATAAACAGCTTCTTATAAAGCCATGTAATCTGATTCAAAACTATTAAAGGGTATAGTTTTTTTGTTTTTTTACTTTGCCGAGAAACAGCAGAATCACATTTTACAAAACATCTATCTAATTTCGATTTTGCTTGATACAATTATTTAATATGAGGTGTCAAACCCTAAGAATTGTGTTTTAGAAACCTACTCTATTTCATGATTTTATAGGTTCACTTTATAAGGACGTACAGATTGTAATATAACTGTAATTATTAACTTACTAATAGCCATACTAGAACGCGTCTAAAAAGATCTCTATAACTTAAATAATAATGATAGATTAATTTAAATTTATTTTAATCATAATTCTACAAATATTTGTACAAACTTGCACTACACTACAAATGCGGCCAGCGGCAACAATCCTTTTGTCGCAAGGCAGATTTGCGACAAAGAGACGACCCAGATGTTTGGATACCCAAATATCGAATTTGAAAGAATGAAATGAAAACTTCAAAGGTGCCTACTAGTCGGTAATTACAAAGGTGGGTTGTAAAGAAAAGGGTCACGAGCCGAGCTTCCCGCCATGTGACTCCAACATTAGAATATCTGGTAGTTGTATAATACCTTTATATCCGTTTAGTTTTAGATTCATTATGGTGCCGATACACACGTCCCTCGTCCGCAAGATATGACCACCCACGTTGGGTTCTTACCCTTCTTTAAAATGCGTTTTTTATGAATGGATATATTCATTCTACTCCCTGAACTACCCAAACATTTTGCGAAGATGAAAGATATTTCGACCAATTTGTACCCTTTTTTGCTTGCCTTCGGTGTTAATTTTATTCATGCAGGTGTTTTTCGATCCGTCAGTCCTATCCGCCAAAGGTCGGTAACTACAAATGTGCGGCTCGATGCAACGGATTGATGGTTTCGGGTCGTTTCCTAGTAGGAAATTTCAATAACTGCCAGGCCAAAATATTCAGAGTGCAATAAAAAGTAATAAAATGTAAATCTGCAAATGCTGAAAGAAAGAAAGCTTTCGACATAGTTCAGTTGCTGGAGGTTTTTAAGTGATATAACACTTAACCACTGTTAAAATTTGTATATTGAAATGCCCTTAAATTTTCTCTTGTCACTGGTAGATTGAATCCGAGTGGTGCCGATACACACGTCCCTCGTCCGTAAGATGCCAGGTATAATTCGGGGATAATATACAACCTTCCACTTACATAAAAAAGGTATCGCGAGCACCATCTTTTACACACTCAAACAGGTCTCTATACGTCCGGCGTCCGAAAAGACGATTAGGATTCAATCTACCAGTGACAAGAGAAAATTTAAGGGCATTTCAATATACAAATTTTAACAGTGGTTAAGTGTTATATCACTTAAAAACCTCCAGTAACTGAACTATGTCGTAAGCTTTCTTTCTTTCGGCATTTGCAGATTTACATTTTATTACTTTTTATTGCACTCTGAATATTTTGGCCTGGCAGTTATTGAAATTTCCTACTAGGAAACGACCCGAAACCATCAATCCGTTGCATCGAGCCGCACATTTGTAGTTACCGACCTTTGGCGGATAGGACTGACGGATCGAAAAACACCTGCATGAATAAAATTAACACCGAAAGCAAGCAAAAAAGAGTACAAATTGGTCGAAATATCTTTCATCTTCGCAAAATGTTTGGGTAGTTCAGGGAGTAGAATGAATATATCCATTCATAAAAAACGCATTTTAAAGAAGGGTACGAACCCAACGTGGGTGGTCATATCTTGGGGACGAGGGACCTGTGTATCGGCACCATAATCGTCTTTTCGGACGACGGACGTATAGAGACCTGTTTGAGTGTGTTAAAGATGGTGCTCGCGATACATTTTTTATGTAAGTGGAAGATTGTAAAGTATCCCTGAATTATACCTGGCATCTGACGGACGAGGGACGTGTGTATC
Organism: Octodonta nipae; assembly: GCA_034190945.1. NCBI lineage: Eukaryota > Metazoa > Arthropoda > Insecta > Coleoptera > Chrysomelidae > Octodonta > Octodonta nipae. The sequence continues at coordinate 108,515,187 of CM067221.1, read as the reverse complement.
GGCACCATTATGTTCTTGAACACGACCGGCTAACCATCATGTCGGTGTATTTGGTCATTAGTTTTGTATTTAAGGATTGTTAGATGTGTTTTTCCATTGTTTATATATGTTTGAAAATGATGCGCTAGGCATCGAAACTAGTCACATGTTTTAGTGAATAAATGTGTTAGTGATAGTAAACAAAGTAATTAGTTTCATTTCATCATGATAAGTAAGTAGTTACTTACTTATCTTTTGAGAAAGCCAAATATGATTTTGGCGAAACGTCAAATGATTTTTCAACCGAATACAACGGACGAACGGATGTACACGGGAATAGATCATCAAACATATATGTGTAATTTTCAATTTCAAAATAATGAGTAACTAAATAGGAAATAGTTATATTTGTTTCTATTACTTGAGTTTGCAGACAAAAAATAAATTATAAGTATAAAATATGATAAAGTGCGTACTTTAATAATGAATAAATGATAGATGTTGCATAAAAGTTTTGCTTAATCCAAATGAAATATAGTATTTTTGCATACTATATATTTTTCCAGTCCCAAAATATAATACCGTACATTATAGTACCCTAGTGTCATGTGTGCAATCTGTTTGTTTTAAGTAGGTTTCCAAACTTGCAGATCTCATTTTACCAATATTAATGCTCATATTTTCTTCTGAAAGATAGTTGAAGCTTCTTACAGAATGTAAAGTTTGTAGATTTCTATAGCTCTTCAGAAATACACCCCCAGGGAAATATGACTTAATTCTAATTCTTTAAATTATAATATTGCTCTTCTTTTAATGATGAGGTATGATTCTTGAACACATTCTCCATAGTCTATCATATCAAGTTTAACAAAACTTGGTTTCTGTTACATCCACGTAATTAAAAATTATAAAATTTAAAATAAAAATTAATTAACTGATTGTTAACTTATATGTGAATTATAAATAGAGATTAAGATATAACAATAAAATAATACAATACATCATCTATCAGACTTACTCTATTATTTATTTTCAGTTTAAAATTTACATATTTTCCGGTCTGAGCAATTTAGTTTTATAAACATACAAAATTTTTCCAAATAAACGAAATCGGAATATGACCAAATAACCCACAAAATTATCAATGATTCGCCCACGTTGTTTGGATATGCATGATAATTAGAAGTTCTGTATTCTGTTTATTGTAGTTACTAGTACCGAAATATCGCAAACAACCGTAAAGTATTTTTACATAAACTAATCAGTAGCAGTAATTCGTCAATAAAATCAAATATTGTTACTGATGGAATATGTTTTTAGACTTAACTCAGGGGCCGCGTTTTATTCATTTACATATTGTCATATTTAGATGAATCTCGTCAGTTATTACACATTTTCAGTAAAAGCAAATGATATTTATCATATTTCTCATATATTTACGTTACTGATGAAACATTACATTGTGATCAAATCTCTTAACGTTGCACAACCAGCTACCTCCTTTCTAATGTTTTGATAGGATACTTTTAAACATAAAAATAGTGTTTATTGTTTTTTTAACAAAAAAATGTATAAATTACTCCCTAAATACCACCTCAGTTGAAATTAATTGCTACCACTTCACAAATCACCAATTTGTAGATTTTGTTATAAGTTAAAAACTCATATAAATTGAAAATGTATTTAATCCTTATTTTTAAAAGGATCTGAAAGGGTGGCCTAATAGTAGTATTTACGAACATGTACACTCTTTCATATCTAATTTAATTTTTATCCTACAAAAAAAAACATAAATTTAAAAAAACAAAACCTACAATTTTATACTCTACAAAAATTTGCCTATATCTTATAGTTTTTAAGGTATTTAGAAAAAAAGACAATTATTACAAAAATACAATATTCTCTTGAGGCTCGAATTTTCTCAAAACTACTTGCTTTAACCGGTCCAACTTTCTGAGCCTATTTAAAATATAAGTAAGTCAAGTGATTTGTGAAGTGGTAGCAATTAATTTCTCAACTGGGTGGTATTTAGGAGTACTTTTTTGCCAAAAAAAAAAAACAAAAAAAAAACAACTTTGTTATGTTATTACTCGTTTAATTTTAATGCTAGAGACTTTTATAACAAAACTATATTAAATGATTTTTTAAGCACTTTAAAAAAAGTATTTATGAACTTTTCCTGAAAAATGCATTATTTTTCACTTATTTCACGATAAACCATTCAATTTTTGTTTTGACAAATAAACACAAAATTTCAACAAGCTATAACAACTCCCGTTGTATAGGTCACTTGCAATTACTCGGAAATAATTGACTTTTAGAAAAAACTTTATGGAACAAAAGTTGCTAAAATTAGTTAATTTATTCATTCCCCGACTTTTTTTCATATAATATTTTATAATAGTTTGTTTTTGTTCAGAAAAGTACCTACATGAATTTTTATTTGGAAATTCAGGAAAAATTATTATACCATTTTGCAAACTTCATTAGTGGAGCCAATTTTGCAATAACTTTCCATAGTAGCTTAGGTATCTTTTTTATTCAGTGGAGGTGTCAAACTTAACTGATTTTTTTTCAAAATTTCTATTAATGAATGTAACAATTTTGGTTTTGTGGTAAAACAACAGACATTGTGGTTTTATTTGGGATCGTACTTTAAAAAATAGTTAATTAGATTACCAGTATAAACATTTCAACAATAATATTTTCAAAAAATAGTATTGAACACCTAAAACACCTTCCATTTTCACTCTTCGAGTAGAAGGATAGCAATAATGCATAACTAATGCAAAATGTATATACTTATTATATATATACCCTGCCAGATTTCACCAAAAATATTAAACCATTACCTAATTATGCAGGATTTCAGATAACAATAGTTGTGATTTTTATACCCTTGCTGTCATAAACGTTGACCCTTAGAAAAGTAGGTAAACAAGGGGTCCTTTGGTCGACCAAAATATGCCTTCTCTTACAAATCTCAAAATACAAATTTAATAAACTTAAAAATGGGGTGAATATTATTAAAGGTAATATTTTTTAAGCAAATTTAATTTATACTAATTCTGTGATCATAACATTAACTTAAATTTATAAACAAAATGACTACAAAAATGACCCTTGGATTTGGCGGTAACAGTGAATGTGTCAGTTTTAGTATTAAATCTTTCCTCAATATACAAGGTGTTTATTTCCTGAAATACCGTTGTGGCACCATTATTGCTGGAAATTCTGTATATTTCAAATACTCCAAATATTTCGCGGTCTAAATAGGACCCCGTTTTCAATGGTAATAAAACAACAAAACTGAGCAAGAAAAATGTTAGCATTGACTAATTAAATATATAGGTCGCCTAGTGGTCGAAATTCGACCCCATTTCATCAAATTGTAAACATTATTGAGGTTCGTTTGTCAAAAGTATATGTCTATCAGAAATAAAGTGGAGGAGTAACCGGAGAAGAAGGCGTCATAACCCCCTCCCAATCGTTCAAGTCATATTGACAAATCTATTGAAATAAAAAAAACATATATATGAGATTTAAATCAAATGTAGGTATTCCAAATAGTTGTGAAAAATGCGGAACCCCCAGGTTGGTGGGATTGCACTTTGCAACATAAAAGTTTTCGACTTTTGCAGTTTCAATCGAGTTCTAAAATATAAAAATATATATGTTTTCAACCTTATAAAAACTACAAATCTTTAATATATTTTCTATTATCCACTAACTGTCAGTTTGCTACACCACATCTTCGGAAGATTGTCATATCAAGTAGTAATAAAATAATTAAATTCACAACAAAAACTTACAGAATAATTAAAACGAAAGTTACTGCTACTTGTCCGAAAAATCAATACTGATCTACTACATTGACGATTTTACTACTGAACAATAAACAACGCTTGATGCTGATCTATCAAAAATGGTCTTCACATGATTTAACAGCAGGTAACGCTTTTTCCATATTTATTTATTTATTTAGCGTATGGCTTACATCACAGTACATTTATAATAATATTAATAACAGGGTACATATAAATATATAAAATTGTATATGTGGACATTACTTAACAATTAAATACAAATACAAATAGATACTTTGGACCAATTCACAAACAAATGTCTAGTCTTGATATATAATCAATTGCCGCCTGTGTTGCCATCTGGAAATCTTCTGGATTGCCTGTATATGCCCTTATTGGGCAATCTTGCACTATATGTCTGATAGTCTGCCTATCGGCCCCACAATCGCATGCGGCTGAAGATCGTTTGCCCCACCGGTGTAAGGAGTCGGCGCATCTTCCGCAGTTGGTTCTGATTTGGTTAAGAGATGTCCAAGTTCGACGGTGTCATAAGCTGCTGTTAAGTCTATAAATACGGCAGCTATTGAAAGTTTCTTCTGAAATCCAGCCTCTATGAATGTTGTTAGTGTCAGTACTTGATCTGTACAGCTGCGATGCGGGCGGAAACCTGCTTGTTCAGTGATGTCTATTATCTTTTGGCTGATTCTGTTGAGGAGCAATCTTTCTAATAGTTTATAAAACCATACTTAATAAAGCTATGGGGCGATAGTTTTCAGGCCTTTCGTTTGTTTTCCCTGGTTTCAGTATTGCGATGATTTTTGTTCGCTTAAGTGAGTGGGGGATATTTCCTGACCGAAGAATATCAGTGAAAAACTTTGCCAACCATTGCCTCACGTAGGGTCCACAGTGTTTAAGGAACTCTGGATGGATGCCGCCAAAGCCCGGTGCTTTACCATATTTCATTTCATTTAGAGCAATTATGATTTCTCCAATCCGTATGTCCGCTGAGTATTCAGAGTCTACAGCACAGGTTTTCTTCAGGGCCTTGAGTTCCCTTTTAACTTTAGTTGTATGTGTTCCTTCTCGAGGGGCTTTGGATGTAGCAACTATACAAGAAGCAACACTGTTAGATGATATCTTATCCATATATAATTACTAAATAGTTTGACCGTTTTCGAAGGAAAAATATCTTCAATAAAAATATATTTCTTTGTTGAATAGCTTTATTTATCTAACTTACCATAACAAATCTGTAAATGCATTGACTTTCTTTATATTATAAATACATATCGTTACCATAACAATGACATGTTTATTAGGTAAAAGTCAGTTACCTTGTTATAAAACCAGTAATGGAACCATGGAATAATTACTAAATTGTCTTTTAGATAAAATGTATGTACACAAAACAGTAACTAACTGATTCCCCACCTAAAAATAATTGAAAGATTCTGCCTTTAAATATATTCAAATATGTAGTTATATTTTTTTAAGATAAAAAAATTAATTCCTTTAATAATATTAACATTATATGAAATAATAAATTAATATCAAATGTAATATTTAAACATTAGTTAATACCTATATGTTTCAAAAATATTTTTGATCTGATTTCATTCTGGCATTTCACAGTTAACGATTTCAGCTCGTAACCAGAAAATGAAATCAACCAAAAAACAGTTAGTATGAAGGTATACCTACTATTATGTTCCAAATAACTACAAAATATAAGTACATATTATAAACCTTCAACCAAAATCTTAAGATTCGTTATAATTTCATTAACGTAATGAAATACCTAGGTAGCAATGACTATTCCCATTTTATATGGGAAATATAAAGAAATATAACCACCTGCTTTTAATTAATGATAAATAAGTAATACTCACATTTGTTAAGAACCTTTCGCAGTGAACGAAACAGAAAGAAATCTTGAATTTTACCGTTGAATTTACAACTTACCTTTACCATCGTGCTATAATAATCTTACACCAAACAATATTCGGAAATGTCAAAATTCAAATCAAGGCTATATATCAAAGATAGCTGTGAGTTCTGGGCTGCCAGGTCTAACTATTTGTCTTGAATGTTACAATCGGTGCATTAATTCACATTTTTTGTATTGTTATTCAAATTCTATGATATTTATACGGTAAAAATTTAAAAAATCTTTAAATTGGAAGTATAACATTAAAATTAATAAAATATTATCGGAAATAAATTCATCAATTGCAACATAATTCTTATTTTAGTTGACAAATCATATTTAGAAAGCAATGAAAGTTGCAAACTTGCGAGAGTCAAATGAATGGCCATTATTCTGTAATATAAATTTTCCTGTGTTAATAGAATGACGATGTAGAATAACTTTTGGAACATCAAAATTTCTTACTTTTTAGTATAATTTAATTTCGACTTTCACATTCGCTTTCATCATACGATTTTCTTTCCAAGCAATCTGGCGACACTGCTACTGTTATCTGTTTGGCATTGACAGTAAGGGCGTAAATAATGTGTTATTTTTATTATATTTTATATAATGAATGAACCAATATTATAAATAAATTTTAGCATTCTGCACTGAAGGTCGTCAATTCTACTAAACAAAACAAAAATAAAGAACACTTAATTTTGATTTTTCTGATGTCCACACATGATTTTCTGTAGACTGAGAGACAAATACAATGTAACTGGGTAGCAAAAGCAATATGTTAGCAAAACAAATTGAAGGATTCTTAGAACGCTAAATAATGATTTTCATAAATATAAAATTTAACTTATTTCTAAAAGTCGGCACTTTTGAAAAACGTCGCGGGACAAATTGTGAAAAATCGGGACTATTCCGCCAAAAGCGGGACGTTAGGTCACCTTAATATGTATATAGCGGCATATTTTGGCTTTCGACAGAACTTGTAGGATCTTTGTTTAATTTAGTGTACTGTCCTTGTGAGATTATTTGTTGAATTTTGAAGTAAAATTCATTTTTATTTACAATTACTGTGGCATTGCCTGTATCTGCAGTTAAAAGTTTTAAAGTACCTACTGTCATTTTTAAGGCTTTTATTGCAAGAAGTTCATTTTTAGAAACATTATTTTTGATATCTATAGGTTTCTCAAGTTCAATTTTTGCTCTTATACGATGTTTTGCTTTTGGAGCAATTGCAACGTTTAAGCCTCTGTGTAATACATAGGTTTCTGAAATGTTTAATACTTTTTCTGATAGATTAATGACAATCTTACATCAAAATATGTGTTTTGTACATTATTTTTTTTGTATATTGTTACTTAAAATGGTCATAACCCCCTCCCAATCGTTCAAGTCATATTGACAAATCTATTGAAATAAAAAAAACATATATATGAGATTTAAATCAAATGTAGGTATTCCAAATAGTTGTGAAAAATGCGGAACCCCCAGGTTGGTGGGATTGCACTTTGCAACATAAAAGTTTTCGACTTTTGCAGTTTAATTCGAGTTCTAAAATATAAAAATATATATGTTTTCAACCTTATAAAAACTACAAATCTTTAATATATTTTCTATTATCCACTAACTGTCAGTTTGCTACACCACATCTTCGGAAGATTGTCATATCAAGTAGTAATAAAATAATTAAATTCACAACAAAAACTTACAGAATAATTAAAACGAAAGTTACTGCTACTTGTCCTAAAAATCAATACTGATCTACTACATTGACGATTTTACTACTGAACAATAAACAACGCTTGATGCTGATCTATCAAAAATGGTCTTCACATGATTTAACAGCAGGTAACGCTTTTTCCATATTTATTTATTTATTTAGCGTATGGCTTACATCACAGTACATTTATAATAATATTAATAACAGGGTACATATAAATATATAAAATTGTATATGTGGACATTACTTAACAATTAAATACAAATACAAATAGATACTTTGGACCAATTCACAAACAAATGTCTAGTCTTGATGACAAATTGTGAAAAATCGGGACTATTCCGCCAAAAGCGGGACGTTAGGTCACCTTAATATGTATATAGCGGCATATTTTGGCTTTCGACAGAACTTGTAGGATCTTTGTTTAATTTAGTGTACTGTCCTTGTGAGATTATTTGTTGAATTTTGAAGTAAAATTCATTTTTATTTACAATTACTGTGGCATTGCCTGTATCTGCAGTTAAAAGTTTTAAAGTACCTACTGTCATTTTTAAGGCTTTTATTGCAAGAAGTTCATTTTTAGAAACATTATTTTTGATATCTATAGGTTTCTCAAGTTCAATTTTTGCTCTTATACGATGTTCTTGAGCTTCACTAATTTATTAGCAGTTTGTTCTATAGAATTGATAATGCCAAATTGCTTTTGGAGCAATTGCAACGTTTAAGCCTCTGTGTAATACATAGGTTTCTGAAATGTTTAATACTTTTTCTGATAGATTAATGACAATCTTACATCAAAATATGTGTTTTGTACATTATTTTTTTTGTATATTGTTACTTAAAATGGTCTTTCAGCAAGACTGAAAAGACTGCGCAACAGATTTGATATTAAAACAACATTCAAAACAAAAATACCCTAAAATCAATTATATCAAAAACTAAACCAAATAACGGAACACAAAATATAAATTTATATTATTACCACTCCTTGCGAATGTATCAAATTTTATATTAGAGAAACCTCTAGGTCTATAAATGTTCGAACAAATGAACACAAGTTATAAAAAGGAACAACAATTCGAAATGTCAAAAATTATTTGTGAACATGCCTTGAATCTTGATATCAACATACAATTTCAAAACTCAGCCATATTACAGAAAGAAGGACACAATAAAAAATGTAAGCTTTTATTTTATTAATTGAAGACATTGTATCGCTCGTAGTTCTGTACAATTCAGTTGTTCCTGCTTGCCAATAATCCAGGATGAAATTAACAATGGTACAACCCTATATAGTTCATAAGGTTTTTCCTATAGTCCAGGCCATTTACGGAAATGCAGGACATAGTAGAACAAAACCAACATCAACGTGTTCTATAGCGATAAAACATGCCTAATTGGCGTATAAACACAAAGTATTGTACCCTAACACCAAACCTATACGCACTATACGCACGGTTCAACAGCAAAGCTGTCATCATCAAGGAGTAAACCAAAACTGGTTTGGTGTTAGGGTACAAAACTTTGTGTTTATACGTCTGTGACACAGCAAAGGTTACACAGTTTTCCTATGACTAATTGTCTTAAAATTCTACATTTTTTATCGATGCGTTTTTGCTTTTTAACAAAAAACCTCGACAACTCGGTAACAATTTAGTTGTTTACCTTATACACAAAATGTACCCATGAAACCGTGTTTGCTACTATGTGCAATCTTGAAGAGAAATGTATAACCAAACGGTCAACTTCATTAATTGGTTCCTTAGATAATGGAACCTTTACCCGAATTTCCAAAAATATATATAATCGTTTATATATTTTTTTATTTTATAGCTATAACATTCTTATTAACTGAAAGGGTAGACCTTCTCATACCCAATTTATATCCTAAAAATAAATACTATAGTGCCAGTAGTTTTGCAAAATTTCAGTTAATCCTATGGAAGACATATTATCTCGCCAGATGACCCTATCATTATGAATAAACCACGGTTGGAAAGTAGAAGAGTTAATCTAGAGACCCCTCGTCTCACTTTTACAAAATTTAAAGCATAAATACATGTAGGTAATTTATCTGGATGAGTCCATTCGAAAAATTGCTAATGGTTGGTGGTACCTATGAAACTATATCCTTATAATAAACAGACGTTATCCTGTCCCATGTAAACTTTTAAAAATTAGCTGTAACAATATAATCTGAACGCCATCTATCAGACGTAACTGAAACTAAAGCACACTCTTGAATATTTGACACAGCGACTACAGCGCAGTCTGCCGGATCCTATGAAAGTTGTGCTAACATCAACAACAATTTTTAAATAAATAATTTAATTAAAAAAACAATATCTAGTTCACCGTATTGTGAATCTAACAATCCTCAAACCCCCTGGAATACACACAAAAAATTTCATCAAAATCGGTCTAGCCGTTTAGTTTAGGAGGAGTTCAATGACTAACACACGTACAGAAGATATATATATATATATATATATATATATATATATATATATATATATATAATCTTAATGCAAATATTAATTTTAAGCAGCCACATATTTATATTTCTAGTATAATATAGATTTATGTAATAAATTTAGCAAAATCGAATACCTAAACTCCATTTAGACACAGATGGTAATGACGGAGCAACTATAATATATAAAATGCAAAGGCGATTTTTCAATTTGTAAAATTTTCAATAATAGATCAAAGCATATATCAGCGTTTCATTTTTATATATTAATAAAATTTGAAATGTACTGAAAGTGTATACAAAGGAACCTACTATTATTTATTTCTGCTAAAAGATAAATGAATACACCAGGCAAATTTTCGTTTTTTATTGAAATTTAAAATAGAGAGGTTTGCATATTAAAAATGATTGCTGCATTATTAACATTAGTAGGTATCTTTCTAAATGGAGTTTTTGCTAAATTTATTACATAAATTCATATTATGCCAGAAATATAAATATGTGTCTGCTTGAAATTAAAATTTGCATTGAGATTATTTATTATAAGGATAGAGTTTCCCAGGTAGCACCCCTGAACAATTTTTCGAATGGGCTTATCCAGAAATGGATTTCGAATGGGCAAATATTGTCAATACCTATTTCTGCTTTTAATTTTGGAAAAGTGTGATCAGCTATAAAATAAAAAATATATAAACGATTATTTGTTTTTCTTGTAATTTCGAGTAAAGGTTCCATTATCTAAGGAGGCAATTAACGAAGTTGAGCGATAGCCCTTATTTGCCCATAGTAGCAAACACGGTTTCATGGGTAGATGTTGTCAAATTAGCAGTAAATTCTCTAATTACATCAGTTTTATTGTCAAACATTTAATATCAGATTGTGAATTACTAAATTTGTCATTACAAACCTTTTAGTCTAAATTTCTTGTTCAGTTGTTATTATCATTGGAAACGGGATTTGATTTAGACCCTGAAACCGTTTGGGCTATGTGAAATATACAGACTTTCCAGCAATTGTAGTGTTATTCGGAAAAAATCAGAAATATAAAATACAATGTGATTTTTCACTTTTTTGAGATGAAAAATATCTTCAATAACGTAAGGGTAAATAACCTTGTACAAAAATAGGAATTAATACTTAAAACAAGTATCACATTATATTGTTACGAAATTTACCCAAAGCTGACCCTGTTTCATTTCAGTACGACAACAAACGCTTTAAGATAAAAAAAAGCGATTCTCGAAAAGACTCGGCAGCGGAAGGAGTGATGATGATTTTTACTGGAGAATTCGACGCTGGTGATATATAGGAAGCACGCCACGATCGCAGTTCATATATACCGCGACGACTAGCGTATATGGAATTGTTATTGTATTCAGAGATCAGCTGTTTTAATGTAAATAAAGTTCTAGAAAAGTGAAAGTGAATATTAGTTTTATAATTCTAAAATTGAACCCACGGACTTTATAACTTTGGTGATCAGAGGTAAAGGATTAAGTGCAGTGAAAATCGTAATTTGATTTATGGAAACTCGTAGTATGGAAAAGATAGACGAAAAAATTGCACAGATTCTAGAAAAACGTGACAAGAAGGAGAAACAACATCAAGAAGAAATTCAACAAAGGTTAGTGAAATCTTTTGATGATAAACTTAAAGTTGAGTTAGGAAATCTTGTCACTAATATCGATGAAAAACGTAAAATAGAATTAGAGAATCTTGTCACTGCCATGGAAGAAAAACAACAAAATTTAATGGAAGGATTATTCTCGAAATTTGTAGAAAAACAAGATCAAACTGGATTAAAACGACAAAATGAATTTAAAATAACTGAAGAAAAAAGTCAAATGCAATTTGAACAACTAATGCAAATAGTAAGACAAGTTAATGAAAGAGTTAATGAAAGAATGCAAATAGTTAAGTCTGATATAAAAGAGATAAATGATGACATTAAGACCATAAAAAATACCGTGGACACTCTTGAAACAAAAGTAGATGATCTCGATTCCATCCAAAGCCAGGTAAAAGTTAAAATCAGTTCAATTCAAAACACAGTTCAAGACCAAATCAGTGCCATCCAAGACCAGGTAGAAACAGAAATTAAAAAAATGCAACAGGACTTACAGCGAGGAAAATACCAGAACACCGTGAGTACCAGAGGTTCCATTAGTAAACCACCCACATTTGATGGCAGTTCATCTTGACCCATGTATAAACGCAATTTGAGGCTGTGGCTACAGCTAATGGATGGGATAATCAAGAAAAATCTACTTCTCTGGTAATTTCGTTAAGAGGTCCGGCCCTAGAACTCCTCCAAAGCATTCCAGTCGATGAACAAGGCAATTTCGACAAGATCATCGCCATCCTAGACAAACGGTACGACAATCAATCCTTGAGCCAGGTATACCAAGTCCAACTGATTGGAAAAACACAAAAATCCGGTGAAAGCCTCCAAGAATTTGAAGCAGAGATTAGACGGTTAGTTCACTTGTCCTACCCAGACCTGCCAGAGGAAAAGAAAGACCAGTTGGCGACACAAAGTTTCATAAACGGCATCAGAGATGTGGAAGTACAACGAAATCTAAGACTAAGTGGCGTCAAGAAAAGTAATGAAGCTCTACTTCGGGCTTTGGAAGTAGAGGCCGTCATGAACATGTCCAAGCCCAGGGTCCGAGCAGTTTACTTTAACCAGGAAGAGTAAGAGTCACCATTTCAAGCGCTGCTGGCTGGTCTGAACAAAATATTAGACCGGTCACAAAGAACTGGCACCAGAGGGGCATGTTACCGCTGCGGACGGACAGGGCACTTCCAACGTGACTGCCGAGTAAGGCTACCGGAACGATCACCAACCAGGGGTAGCCAACAAACCGACCTTACCTACCAGGGAAACTCCAACAGTCAGCATAAGGGGCGAATGCTGACTCACCCTCCACCAGCCCCCAGGACAGTATCCATCCGGGGATTTTGCCGAGACAGCGGCAGCCTAGTCATCAGTGGCACCATCAATGGGCGAGCAGTTACCATCACCATCGATACCGGCACCGCTGTGTCCATTGCCAAGTCCAGGGTATTGAGAGCATCAGAAATTCGGCCAGTTACCAATAACATCCAGCTAAGTACAGTCACCGGCGAGTCCATGTCAATACAGGGTGAGGCAGATGTCGTGCTACAGATAGGGGACAACATGATCCGGCATAGGGTCCTGGTAGCGAATATTGAGGACGATTTTATACTGGGAATGGACCTAATTGATGATGTTCTTCGGCTCCTAACTGAGGAATTTGTATTGACACGGCCCGTCAACAGTTCAGTCACCTCCATAAAAATTGTGGCAAAGTCTTCAGCTAGAATTGCCGGTCGAACGGAACAGATTATTCATGGGCAGCTAGACAGCAATACTGGGAGCTGCGTTGGAATGGTGGAGCCCGTACACTCAGCTCATGACTACTTAGTTGGACGGGCGATAGTTAAAACCGGACGAGATATACCAATCAGAGTCCTGAATTTGTCCAACAACGACCTCAGAATTGCCAATGGTCAGGAGATAGCTTGTTTCGAGCCAGTAGAGACCATCATTAATTGAGAAGAAGAGTACCAGACGTCGGTGAAGGAGACAGGGCCCAGTAAAGAGTTCCTACAACAGTTTGCTGACCATTTGACACACCTGACACCAGAGAACCAGAAGAAAGCCAAGCAATTTATCACAAAGCACTGGCAAATTTTTAACAGTCAAGATGGAACCACCGGCCGCACCAACATCATACAGCATCGAATAGATACCGGAAAGGCTCAACCCATCAGAATACCACCTAGACGACTACCATTGGGGCAACAACAGGCAGTCGAGGAGAACATCGAGTCCATGTTACAGAGTGGAGTTATTGAGCCATCCATCAGTCCATGGTCTGCTCCCGTGCGTGGATTACAGAAAGCTCAATGACGTCACGAAGAAAGACAGCTATCCACTACCCCGAATCGATGACACTTTGACCACACTAGCAGGCTCCCGTTGGTTCTCCACACTAGACCTAAAAAGTGGATATTGGCAGGTTGGTCTGCACGCAAACGACAGAGAGAAGACAGCGTTCTCCACCAGTAAAGGGCTGTTTCAGTTCACGGTTATGCCCTTTAAGTTATTTAATGCACCCGCTACATTTGAGACGCTAATGGAGTATGTACTGAGCGGGTTAACATGGAGGACGTGCTTAGTATACCTCGACGACATTCTAGTCATGGGTCAGACATTCGACGATCATCTGAAGAACCTGGACGAAGTATTCTCCAGAATTAATAATGCCAACCTGAGACTCAATCCGAAGAAGTGGTCCTTGTTCCAAAAAGAAGTAGAGTTTTTGGGTCACGTAGTGTCCGAGTCAGGAATCCGCACCAACGAAGACAAGATAGAAGCCATCCGTTATTGGCCAGTCCCAAGAGACAAGCATGAACTCCGAAGCTTCTTGGGCCTCTGTTCATACTACTAGCGTTTTGTTGAGGGATTTGCCACCATTGCCGCCCCTCTACATCGGCAGACCACAGAGAAAGAGACCTTCCGTTGGAATCAGGATTGCGAAACATCTTTCAGACGACTGAAGGCAGCACTATGTTCCAGCCCAATCCTAGCCTTTCCTACACAGTCCGGCAAGTTCATCTTAGACACCGACGCCAGCAACACCGGTTTGGGGGCCGTCCTATCCCAGGTGCAAGATGGTGAAGAGAAAGTGATCGAGTACTACAGCCGTGGATTCTCGAAACCAGAAAGAAATTATTGCGTCACCAGAAAAGAACTTCTTGCAATAATAAGGGCTGTAGACCATTTCCACAAATACCTCTATGGTCGCCAGTTCTTAATCCGAACAGATCATGCCGCACTTAAATGGCTGCTGGAACATGAAGACACGACTTCAAGGTGGAACACCGTGCCGGCCGGTTGCACAATAATGCCGATGCCCTATCCAGAAGACCCTGTAGAGCGGAATGCGGACATTGCCTGAAGACGGAACAGCGAGAGGGTATCTCCATCAGGCAGATCCGAGTGCAGGTCAATGAAGACTGGACAACGGAACAGTGCATCCAGGACCAAATGGCTGATCCAGACATCGAACCAATCTTGTCACTCAAAATGAGAGGGGCACCCAGGCCACGATGGGACGAGGTAGCTAGATACTCCTGCCTGCTGAAATCGTTATGGGCTCAGTGGGACTCTCTAAGAGTAGACAATGGAATGCTCAAGCGAGTTTGGGAAAGCGCTGATGGACGAGAAACCAAGTCCCAACTGTTAGTTCCGAAAAAAAGGTACCAGCCATCCTGACCGAAGTACATGATGGAATTACCGGAGGCCACCTGGGCATGAATAAAACCCTAGACAAAGTTCGCCAGTAAGGGCCCGAAGACCCGGACCAAGGGCAGAATGCAGCAGTACAATGTGGGCGTCCCATTTGAGAGAATTGCCATCGATGTCGCCGGTCCTTTTCCCGAGTCTAAGAGGGGGAACAAATATATTCTGGTCGCAATGGATTACTTCAGCAAATGGCTTGAAGCATATGCGATACCCAACCAAGAGGCAACCACGGTAGCGACGGTGCTAGTAGAACAACTATTTAGCAGGTTTGGCGTCCTGATGGAACTACATTCAGACCAGGGGCGTTACTTCGAATCGAATGTATTCCAGAAGGTCTGCACGATGTTCGGGATCAGGAAAACGAGAACAACACCATTACACCCACAGTCAGACGGAATGGTGGAAAGATTCAACAGGACCTTGGAACAACACCTATCCAAGGTCGTCAGCAATAACCAGCGTGATTGGGATGAGCATATTCCCCTATTCCTGTTGGCATATCGCTCTGCTGTACATAATAGTACAGGCCTGACCCCAGCCAGGGTCCTATTCGGAAAGGAGCTGCGATTACCATGCGACTTGACATTTGGCTCCCCCGAAGAACCTCCCCAAGACATCGACGATTATGCCGACCAGCTCCGACATAACATACTGGCAATACACGAATTAGCCCGAACGCAGATGTTGGCCACCAGTTACCGGATGAAGACGCGATACAACCTCAAGGCCAATTCAGTCGGATTCCAGGAGAGGGACAAAGTCTGGCTGTACAGCCCCCAACGGAGCAAGGGTAAATCCCCAAAGCTTCCACCCGCCTGGGATGGTCCATACGAGGTGGTCAAGAGGCTTAATGACGTCTTCTACCGGATCCGTCGAAACCCCAAGGCTAAATTGAAGGTGGTTCATTTAGATCGACTCGCTCCATACCATGGAGGGGATGTTTCTGATCGGTACGATCAGAATTAAAGGGGGGGCAGTGTTACGAAATTTACCCAAAGCCGACCCTGTTTCATTTCAGTACGACAACAAACGCTTTAAGATAAAAAAAAAACGATTCTCGAAAAGACTCGGGAGTGGAAGGAGTGATGATGATTTTTGCTGGAGAATTCGACGCTGGTGATATATAGGAAGCACGCCACGTTCGCAGTTCAGATATACCGCGACGACTAGCGTATATGGGATTGTTATTGTATTCAGAGATCAGCTGTTTTAATGTAAATAAATTTCTAGAAAAGTGAAAGTGAATATTAGTTTTATAATTCTAAAATTGAACCCACGGACTTTATAACAATATTTTACTTTTGCATGTATAATTGTTTCATTGTTTCGTTCGATCTAACATTTAATAAACCAGGATATACTTGTTAATATATTTTTTTAAGAATATTTTTCGTATCAAACTGATCTAAAATTTCAGATTAAACATTATATCTTGTATAGTGAAAACGTAACTTTATCAGTGCTTCTCAAGATTCTCGACCTTTTCGTGCCCTCATAGAATTCACATTTAAAAATATCGTGTATAAATTGTTAAATGCACAATTTTAATTATCTTTCCAATACATTTAATTTATTTGTTTTTCGTATTTAAAAAGCAATTTTACTTGTCAATTTATTTCACACAATCTTTGCTTTTATTCTCACACAGTAAGTAAAATAATTTCATTTTTATTTGGCTTATTTGGTTTACCTAATATATGTAAACATAACAAATTGAAATAGACATACTTGCAAAAGGACTATTACCCTACAGTTTAATGCGCCGAAAGTCAGTTAAACTACCCCGTAGGTAAACAATTCTGTTAAGATAACCCCTACGAACATATACAGAAATTAGCATTCAACTGATTAGATGGGCCGTAATCGCGGGAACTGGAGAATTTCCAAATGCAGACTGTACAAAATTAATAATGTACAATAACAAAATTGTATATTCCTAATTGTATAAATTCTAAGACTTCATAAATATAAGTATGGAAATTGACGTAATAAATGTTATGTTTTATATATGCATTTTTGCAATCGTACTCAAATTATAACTGAAACTGCGGAATTATTATATTTACAGCGAGTAAACAGTATGAGTACATATGTTTTAGTTGGAGATAGCCCACATTCAGTCAAACAAAAAACTTATAATACAATGAGCCTTAATAATAAAGTTATGACAAAATACATGTTAAGTAAATTAATGTCAATACGGCAACTCTGAGAATAATGTTTTGCCAATCAGAATTAACATAAACAAATCACGTTGGAAACAAGGGTGAAGTGGCCAATACGTTGAAAACAAGGGTCAAGTGACCAAAAACATTTTACACAATTGTACATCTTGTCGGGTATTTGTTTAAACATAATTTGCCAAATCCTAATCCTAATAGTCTAAATAAAAAATGTTGTTTCTTTATTGGAGTAGCGGTCTTAGAAGACTTAACAATTGAATATTTAACAACCAAACTGAAGGAAAGTTCACATACAGTTTTTATCAGGATGGACTTAATTTCTGGCAAAGTTGATTGTTTTAGTTTATCAACAGATTTAGGAGCGGTCAGGTATATATACTACGGTTTTAAAGAAACCCCTCAGGAAAATTTGTAAAGCTGTGAGATCAGGAGCCTTTTGAAGTACAGATTATTGCCGTGAAGATATTAGATGAAATCAAATGCTCTTTTATTTCTCTCGCCCAGTCCATTCTGGCCTATGGCAAATTATATTTGACGTCTATTTTAACCGACTTTTTGTCAATGAAATCACCTATGAGTAGCCTAAAGTACTTCTTCCTTCTTGTCGACCAGTGGATATGTCCTTACAGAAGCATTCAACCTTATTCTTTATTGGCCTGAAGAATTATTAACGTGTGAGTCTAAGATCCGAACCTAAGTTGACCTTCACCGAGTTGATAATAAAATGAAACATATTTCATAATAAATTCAGAAAATATATTAAAAATGGGTTGCCTAAAAATATCCTGGACTGACAATTTTTAATTATTAAAAAAAAGATTTTTAATTAATTTTTGGATCATCAAGATAATAAAAGTTTATCCTGAGTAAACGAATAAAACCTATAGATTGTTCAGCCGTTGGGTTGCTTATTATTAACCAGGACAAACTACTGGGTTGCCAGGTATAAACAGGTAGGTTCACTTGATTGGATAATGAAAAATTTTTATATCAACATAAGCCCTGTTTTCTTGATATTTCTATTGATGTTTTCTATGTGTCTTAATACAACTGCTTCTATATGTACGAAGTTAAACCCTGAAAAC
Organism: Octodonta nipae; assembly: GCA_034190945.1. Classification (NCBI taxonomy): domain Eukaryota; kingdom Metazoa; phylum Arthropoda; class Insecta; order Coleoptera; family Chrysomelidae; genus Octodonta; species Octodonta nipae. Next base: position 108,496,679 of record CM067221.1, on the reverse strand, counting down.
TACGATTGGCATTTAGATGATTTATCGGAGATCAAACTTCTTTGAAAAGCCAGGACATTATCGAAATGGAAGAAAATGAGGAAGAATCAGATGAATTCGAAAATCACAATTATACTTCTGATGAATCAGATATTGAATAGAAAAGGTTTATTAAAATTTATTTTTCAAAAAAATTATTTTTGTATGTTCTATAATAAAATTTTTAAACGTAATAGAAAATCTTTAGATATTGTTGAATTAGAATTTTCGACTGTCCACGTTGTTTCTCTTTAGTTTTTTTTTTCAGAATGATGTACAAAAAAAATCAAAGTAGTTATAGTTTTCTGAATGATAATTGTGGCATCTCTGTTTTTTTTTTCTGAGTTCTTTGGGAATAACACCACAAAAATTTGAAAGTCTGTATATTTCAAAAGTCCAAACGTTTTAAGGTCTAAATCAGACCTCGTTTTCAATTGTTTTAACCTAAATTAAAGATAAAATAAAAAATTAAGAGGATTCGCAATGACAAATATCGTAATCACCATTTGACATTAATGTTTGACAATAAGACTGATATAACTAAAGGAATTTACGGCAAATTTGATATATACAGGTAGCACAAAAAAATTTAAAGATCATGTGAAATAACCAAGCTTTTTTCAAATTGGAAGAATTTGAACGAGTTATCTTCAGAATTTCATGTAGCGTTCCTAGGTACGACTTTGTTATAAAATAGTGCATTCGCCAAAAATGAGACCCAAGAATTTCTGATGTTCCAGAAATCTCATTAAAGTCATAAGGGAAGATATATACAGATATATAGCCACATATTTAGAACTATATCAGTCAACGTATGACAGCCGTTTCGAACCAGGAGTTCTCGTCAGATACGCTTCCTTGAATGACAAGTTCTAAAGTGAAATACTTGGATGTTATACACATCAGTAAGACAACAGTCAGTGTATTGAACCTAATAGATGTCGGTGACATCTACCGTCTATTGAGTAATTTAAGTATATGAAGGCATTCTATGCTATAACATATACCATACTCTTGACAGATGGTTCGAGTGTTTTATATAAAAACACATAAGTAAATATATATACAGATATATATCCACATATTTAGAACTATATCATTCAACGTATGACAGCCGTTTCGAACCAGGAGTTCTCGTCAGATACGCTTCCTTGAATGACAAGTTCTAAAGTGAAATACTTGGATGTTATACACATCAGTAAGACAACAGTCAGTGTATTGAACCTAATAGATGTCGGTGACATCTACCGTCTATTGAGTATGGTATATGTTATAGCATTGTATGCCTTCATATACTTAAATTACTCAATAGACGGTAGATGTCACCTATTAGGTTCAATACACCGACTGTTGTCTTACTGATGTGTATGACATCCAAGTATTTCACTTTAGAACTTGTCATTCAAGGAAGCGTATCTGACGAGAACTCCTGGTTCGAAACGGCTGTCATACTTTGAATGATATAGTTCTAAATATGTGGATATATATCTGTATATATATTTACTTATGTGTTTTTATATAAAACACTCGAACCATCTGTCAAGAGTATGGTATATGTTATAGCATAGAATGCCTTCATATACTTAAATTACTCAATAGACGGTAGATGTCACCGACATCTATTAGGTTCAATACACTGACTGTTGTCTTACTGATGTGTATAACATCCAAGTATTTCACTTTAGAACTTGTCACTCAAGAAAGCGTATCTGACGAGAACTCCTGGTTCGAAACAGATGTCATACGTTGAATGATATAGTTCTAAATATGTGGATATATATCTGTATATATATTTACTTATGTGTTTTTATATAAAACACTCGAACCATCTATCACGAGTATGGTATATGTTATAGCATAGTATGCCTTCATATACTTAAATTACTTAATAGACGGTAGATGTCACCGACATCTATTAGGTTCAATACACTGACTGTTGTCATAAGGGAAGACCTAGGAAAAACCTTATGAACTATCTCGTTATAGCGTTGTTCAAAAGGATATAATTTTGAAATTGTATATTATGACCAAGGTTCCAGGCATGTTCACAAATTTTTGACTTTTCGAATTGTCGTTTCTTTATATATTTTTTGTGTTCATTTATTCGAACATTTAGAGGTTTCTCCAATATAAAATTTGTTACATTCGCAAGAAATCTTATAAATGCAGTTTTTTGAGTTTTGTGTTATTTGGTTTAGTTTTTAATAAAATTGATTTGAGTGTATTTCTTGTTTTGAAAATGTTTTAATATTAAATCTGTTTCCCACTCTTTCCAGTCTTTCTGAAAGACCCTGTGTGTATGGTATGGTTGTTGTAGTAATGTGGTTATCAAGGATATTAGTATTGTTTGGAGTAGCTTGCTGTTGAATGTTAGTTATTGTTTTGTGTTCAATTTCATCTAACTCTTTATTAATGAACTTTTTAGGATAATTGTTTTTGTACTTTATAATATTAAAACGTAATAGAATTATTTTATTATTCGATATCTTAAAAGATCACACTAGACGAAGCGCATTCTCTCATGCGCAGCTGTCACCTCGCACTCGCGCCTAAATCGGACTTTCAGTGTGTCTATGTAAAATATGTAAAAACCATTAAAACTGTCCGGCTATTGAGGTAACATTTTTTCATAGGTCCCAAAGTAACATATGTAAAATTTAGCTTTTATACTATAACGAATTTATAATTACAAATTATTAAAGTTTAAGGGTGTCTGGCAGGTGGTAGCAACTGTAATAAGTGTCCACAACTTAACTTTAACGAATTTAAGGTACTATTTTATACACCTTTACTCCCTGTTACCTTTGAAAGTAACCATAACCCAAACTCTAAAGTCGCTGGTCAGTCGTTTCAGCTTTTATAAAATAAGGGAGGTCTGGCCGTCGTAGGCTCTTGGGCTATCGAGCATGTAGTCGCAGTCTTAGAGTCACTGACAGAACTAAATTTCTGTACTGAGTAAAAATTATCTTTTATTGTAACCCCTCCTGTTATTATTACTACTCTATATAACTGCTTGACACTCTTATGGAAATTTTCCGGGCATTTGTAAAGACTAGTAAGGATTAAGGAACAATTAAATATTATCCTGCAATTAAATATTTTTTATGTTCCTCAATTCCCTTTGAGATTAATATCTTTACGCTCTTCACTAAACCTTACTTCTCTTGATTAAATTTATGTCCAGACTTATTTATCCCAGTCGTTTCATCAAACTGGTTTAGTGTTTGTTCGGAAATGCTTAAGCGGCTTTAAATTCTCAATAAATTTCGAAAATTAGAATATTTAGCTGAGTGGCAAGACAGTAGTATTCCCTAAGGAATTTCATTGATTTATATTCCATGTCCCGAAAACAATAAGTTGCGGGCATCTAATCGACAAAGTTACGAATATCACGTTTGGAAAATTATTGAAACGGAATGTTTTGTAATTGAACCTATTAGTAGTCGGTTGTTCCGTTATGACTTTGACTATATCGTTGTAATTAAAACACGGTAATTGCGATTGACTCTCAATTTAATAAATTGTACTCTATCTCTTTTTTTTTAAATTAGACTGATGCCATTTGTATAAATAACGCTCATGATGGTGTAATCATTCGATCAACGATGCGAAAGTGTATCGTTAAAATATCGTCGAACATGAATGATCAGTGCCCTGATGAAAGACAAAATCCGTGGAATCAGCAGCTAGTTTCGTAAATAACCATACCTGGAACGTATCCTCGTGACCTGAATCATCCAAAGTCTTCTACCAAAAGGAAACTGGTCCATATGCCTTTGCGTGTGATACTTCAAGAATTTTTTGGCGAATATCTTTGAACTTCTATCGTTGTATGTGGATTTTAAGAAATACCCCAAAATCGCACCATTTGGCAGTTCTTGTTCGCGCATGTATGGAATGTAGTAGCTTACATGCAGACTACCTACTGAATGTTGAAATTGTCATCCTCCAATGCTTCCTGCATAATAAAGTATACATCAATCCCTCCACTGTTTCGTCTAGCTGTTGATCGGATTGCAGATGTTGTTTTCTCAGAACCTCTGTAACGAAGACCTGTAGTGGACAATTAGTCTATCTATCTGTCTCTGTTCATCTCAGCTGTGTTTTTCCTTTACTTCTCTTAAGTTGCCAAAGTCTCCAGTTGATTATCTGTTTATTCCGTCTGTCGTATTTTGACCAGGACTTTCCTGCTACTTGTTCCCTAAGGTCTTTACTTTACATATATTTGAAATCCACTCATTTCTTGTTTTGTCTTTTAATATTATGTGCATCGATCACTGCCTTTTTGCAATTTATTCCATTAATAGAGGGCTTTATGAGAAATCCGGGAGTGTATGCATTAGTAGTACTTTCGACATATGATATTGCGAAAAAACTGCTTGTTTTGGATATATCCTAACCCCAGCCAGCCGGATACGCAATTTATTTCAGCAGTTTAATTTTCTTTACTGAGGATTTCAGTTGTCTCAAATATATAAATTTAATTAATTTGGTAATTTTTGAAAGCTGGTTGTGGACTCTTGATTTGTATTACTCATAATTTTTGTTATTGAATAATTTTACTTTCTATATTCATTGTTATTGTATGTAACTCTTATAACACGTTACTTAATTTTATCTTGAAAGATTCACACTATATCATCCGATATTTTAATCTTGTAGTACTTAATTGAACAGTTTTAGCTTTGTAACACCTCTTTATATCGCGACAGTTGCTGTCTCTTAATATACTCTAATCATTGTGGCATTGCTATATATGTTAGTTATTCGTTCCGAGTTTTATTTTGTATGGAGTTCTTTACTGGCCAATATAGGGTATTCGTAAAGTTGTTCTAAAAGGAACATTGTATATGGGGTGTGGCAGTTTTAAAATTGTTTTTGTCTCATTTTGTATGTAGAAGTTGAGTTATGGATTCATTGCAGTTCTTAGGGAATAACTTTTCTTGCAGTATTTGTTTCAATATAAGTTGAAGAATGTCTTCCCACCGTATTTTAACATTTTTACTGTTAAAATTTTTAGTTAAATGCAGATGATTTATATTTCTCTGACGTGTCATGTCATGAAGTTTTCTGATGTGATGGTTAGTATTTAGATTTATATGTCGTGTTCTGATGCCTTCTGGCGATATTTTGACTCAATACGCTCTCAGCTTTAGAAGAGGTTAGTTAGGTCCCAATGTTTTTCCTGTTATATGAATCAGATTATGAATTTATGATACTGGCTTTCTATGTAGTTTCTTAATTGCTTCGAAACGTTTGGAGATATACATAATTTTCAACAAGTATATGTGGTGTTAGTCCCTGCAAGTTCATAAACATAATGTAAAGATGCTACAACTATCATTTAAGAAACAATTCATTAGTAGGATATAAATTAATAGCACAGTCACATCATTTACCGGAATGAAAAGTATTGTAATGTTTTTATTTTCACACTCGGGTTCAGTTCAATTCTTGGATTTATTTAAAAACACATTCCAACCCACTCTAATTTATTTCCACTACTTTAACACAATTTATATTCACAAGAACTATTTACAATTTATCTTAACTTAACAATAGGACCGTCGAATCCCATCGCCAGCTGTCCGTATTTATATGTTTCTCTCAGAATTATTATGGCAAGTCAACTAACTCTCGGGAAACTTCTTTCATGTGTTCTGGAAGCTTCAAGGGAATTCCCAGTCACGGCAGCGGTCGGCCTGTTGAGAGACAAAACATTTCGGATTCCTAGAAGTATCGGAATAATGTTCCTTCCACGAATTGGTTGATGGCCGATTGCACCAGCCGTCGGATGAATTCTCGTAACATTGCCCCCTCCGTAAGACCATTTCGTCCCGGCATGTCCTAGAATCCTTCCTGGTGTGACGATATTTGCAAGACTCTCCATTTCGACAACGGAAAGTTTGGAGGAAGTAACAGTCAACTGTCTTCGAATCTGGGCTGCTAATATTGAGACAGCATACCAGGATGTCGATGCCACTGAATCGAAAGATTGTTTCCATCATACTTCTCACCACCCTCCAATTCAGTCCATCCAACCCGCAGGCTATCTTGGACACCACCAATTTCATCAGATTCTTCTTCATTATCACATTCCCCAATTCTACCAGAGTCTTCCAAAGTTCGCTGTATGTTGGCTTGTCCTGCGAGATTTTTTTCGTTACCAAATAAAAGATGTCTCTGGTACCCACTGGTTGTTTATCTTCGAGATGAAGGACCTTCCCTACCACTGGATCTTGCTCCCGTAGCTTCTGGAACTGGCCGTACTTGGCTATTCCTCTGGACATCCGGAGATCTCGAGCCACACAATGAGCCTGGGCATATTCTATGGGCACCTTACACAGGTATCGGGGTTCCTCTCTTGTTACGTCGTGCTGCAGTTTCTGCGCATGAAAGTACAGTGCCATAAACTGTTCGAAGGTCATCGCGTCATCAGATGGTTGGATGCTGCGGACTTGGGCTTGGGGTCAACTTCGCTGTCGTGACTTCCAGCATAACCTGTTGAAATGTACCACCTATGGTTTTCCTCGAGGTAGCTTTTTTATTCTGTAGACAACATCTTTGATTTTTTTCAGAATTTGGTACGGCTCCTCCCTCTGTAGCTTGGGCGAATATCCACGACGACGTTGCGGGTAATACAACCAAACCAGATCCATCAACCTGGAATTCTCTGCACTCGGCTTTGATGTCGTAGGCTTCCTTCATTCGAGCACTGGCATTCTCGATATTTAACCGGACTCGTTGATGGATGCCGTTCATCCTTTGACGTAGGTGGCTGACATAGTCTTCCTCTGCGGTCTCGTCTCCTGGGGGACGTCTAAACTCCAAATCGCATGGTAGTCTTAATTCTCGTTCCATAATAATACTGGCCGGAGTCTGACCCGTGGACTCGTGCACAGACGAACGATATGCCATTAGAAACAAGTGCAGATACTGGTCCCAGTCTCTTTGGTTGTCAGAGACTACCTTTGACAAATGGCAGACGTCTTGGAAAAGAGTAGACCCGAAATGTCTACCTTGGTCTGAGTGCAACTCCAAGGTAACAACAAAATGACTGATTAATTCCTTGACAAGGACATCAGCAACGGTCAAGGCTTCTTGATTCGGCAAGGCATACGCTTCGGCCCATTTACTAAAATAGTCCATCACCACCACAATGTATTTATTTCCAGAGTCGGATTGGGGAAATGGACCAGCAACATCAATGGCTATTCTTTCGAATGGACTGCCCACGTTATATTGCTTCATGGGAGCTTTTGGTCGCTTTTGGGGCCCATTACTTGCTACACAAGATGTAAATTTCCGGCACCAATCCTTAACATCTGCTTGACAGTTCCCCTAATAGAAGCGTTCCCTCAACTTCCCCAGGGTTTTGGTCACTCCCAGATGTCCTCCGGTTGTACCGTCATGCAGTTCTCCTATTTTTAGGGACTACAATCTGCTTTCTGTCCTTGCCTTCCTCTGGAGTTTCCAGGACGCGCTTCAGAAATCCATTCTCCAGGATGAGGGAGTTCCACTGATCCCAGTGTGACTTAATGGTGGGCGAGAAACGGGCAATCTCCTGCCACATAGGTTTGCGGTGTTCTTCCTTCCACCGGATAACTTCTTTTAACTCCGGATCCATTTTCTGATCTTTCTGGATCTCCTGAGGTTGCCAATGGCCATCGATGACTGTAGTTCTACAGAGAACAGCCCCTTTTTCTTTAGCTCGCTGACAATGTTTGCAATCATCAGGGCATGATCTCCTCGATAGGGCATCAGCATTCTTATGGCTTGTTGAGTCTCGAAGTCGAATTCTTGCAATCGCCCAATCCACCTGGCCACTTGTCCTTCGGGGTTTTTAAATTGCAAGAGCCCCTTCAGTGCTGCTTGATCAGTCCTCAGGAGGAATCTTTTAGCATAGAGGTACTTATAGAAATGTTCTACCCCCTTTACCACAGCCAAGAGTTCATTGCGAGTAACGAAGTAATTCCGTTCAAGCCTGCTCAGGGTCTTGCTGAAATAGCCGATGACTTTCTCCTGACTTGGATCTGCGAAAGCACCGCACCAGTTCCGACATTGCTTGTGTCGGTATCCAAAACGAAGTTCCCATCTGGCAAAGGATAACTTAAGACGGGGGCACTCGTCAATGCTCATTTTAGTGTCTCGAATGATCGTTGGCATTCCTCGTCCCACTGGTACTGCACCTTCCCCTATGTGAGTCTGGTAAGTGACTTGACGATGTTGGCAAATCCGGCTGCGTACCGACGATAGTACGTGCATAAGCCCAGGAAACTTCTTAACTGGTGGATATCTTTAGGTATCGGCTATTCCTGGACAGCTTTGATTTTCGGTTTATCAACAGCTACTTCCTCTGCGGAAACCACATGTCTAAGATATTGCACCTCTTCTTGGAACAGCTGACACTTCCTCGGGCTTCACTTTAGTCCGGAACTTCGAAGACGCTGAAACACCTCCTCCAGGTCCTTCACGTGGTCTAAATATGATCTTCCAACCTCGATAATGTCGTCAAGATACATCAGGCATATTTTCCATGAAAGCCATTTTAACACTGTTTCCATCAGTCTTTCAAATGTTGCTGGAGCATTACACAATCCAAACGGCATCACCGTGAATTGGTAAAGTCCTGAGCCAATGGTAAAAGCATTCTTTTCGCGGTCTTCTTTGGCAAGTTCCACCACCAATAACTGCTCTTCAAGTCCAGGGTGGAAAACATCTTTGATCCAGCCAACGTATCTAGAGTATCGTCAATTCTTGGGAGATGATAGCTATCTTTCTTTGCAGCGTGATTTAATTGCCAATAGTCCACGCAAAATCGGATCGAACCATCTTTCTTTTTAACCAAGACAACTGGAGAAGCCCAAGGGCTATTGGATGGTTCAATTACACCTTCTTCCTCCATTTCGCTGACTATTCTGTCGGCTTCTTCTCTTTTAGCTAGAGGTAGTCTTTTCGCCGACTGTCGAATAGGTTGAGCATCCCCGGTATTAATTTTATGTATCACCAGGTCAGTCCGTCCTCTTTTTCCGTTTCCTACATCGAAAATATCCTGGTAGTTTCTAACGATGTCCCTCAATTTTGCTTTATGATTTGGTTTCGAATTCTTAGATGAATCGGTGATGAGTTTTTCCAGTTCCTCAGATAGTTTACCTGGTGTTATTTCTGCATGCTGTGTGCTTCTGACTACAGAGGAAACTGTTGAACAATGGCCCAAAGTTGTTCCTTTCTTTAGCACAACCGAGTAATGATTCAGGTTCATTACTCTTACTGGCACAATCTCCCTGGCACGAAACAGAGTCTTCCCAGTGCGACTCCTCTGCATACATTTCCGTCGTTAAGTTCGGGATCAAACATCATTACTGTTCCAGCTTTAGCTTTCCTATCTAAGCAAGCATCTATAATGATTTCAGCTCTTTCCTGAACATTGACATGCTCTGCTAAGATGGCTCGAAGAATTATATCATCTTTTCCACTTCTTCGTCATTCACTCGCAGAATTCCATCTTTGAAGTTTAACTGGAATCTCTTGGAGTTCTTGACATCCATTTCAATGATTACTTCGTCTCAACCTCTATTTCACCATGGACTTTCTCTGCTTCTCCTGTCGCTGTTCGCAGTTGCCATTTTGTTGGTTTTATCATATCTCTAAAACAATGCCTTATTACTGTTTTCGTCGCACCAGTATCCAGCAGCATTGCAAATTACTTCCTATTAATAAGGTCATCTACGAAGACACTTTAAACATGGTTGCGTAGCGAAGCGACATATGCGTTGGTAGTTGGGACTTTTTGGTTACAGGTCGACGATGGTCCCTTTATATTGACCTTCTTTAGTTTCCCCGACGAGGAAGTCTGTACTCCGTTGCTCTCCTTGCAATGACTCTGGACATGTCCTACCTTATGACACTTCCGACATCTCACTAGTCTTTTTTGGTAAGGACTTCTTCTATTATCTTTCTTACAGAGGCTTCATCGTTTCCGCCATCTTCGGATTCTTCGTCAACTATTCGGTCTCTGGCTTGACCTCTGCAGGTATTTTTCGCAGTCTCGAATTTCAGAGCTCGAGCCAGTGCATCTACTAATTGAGTCGGTCGGGCTAGGGTCAATGCTTGTCTGGCTTCGTGGGGCCGAATTCCATCCAAAAACGCTAGTTTTTCTATCATATTTCCCGGCGTGGCTGGATAGGCAAAGCGAACCAGACGGGCAATATCAGCTTCAAACTCTTGTAGGGATTCATTCGATTTTTGGTGGCGATTTTTCAATTGGGAATGATAAACGTGCTCCAAATGGGTTTGCCCATACCTCAGTTCTAAATATTTGACCAGTTGTTCGTAGTCTTCTTGCTCCAAGGTATTCAACGTTTGTAAGATATTTGTAGCATCTCCTCTTAAGGCTAGGGTTAATGCTATTGCCTTCTCCTCTTCCGACCATCCGTTTAACTTTGCTGCAGCCTCGAATTGGCGCCTATAATTAGTCCATGACGATTTACCGTCAAATTGTGGAGGTTTCATTTTGTGTCTTGCTCCTTCAAGGCCAATTTTTGAATCCACTACTTCTGGACTCTTTCTGCTTATGGTTTTTGGTTGAGTTTCTCCCCTTTGTATAGTGACTACCTGTTGTTTTATTTTGCTGATCTCACCCTCCATTATATGCTTTAGCTCTTCTAACCGCGTTTCATTTTTGTCTGACTCTTCGAACATTGTCTGCCTTAGCTCTTTTATCCGCGTTTCACTTTTGAGTGACTCTTCGACCATTGTTTGCTTTAGCTCTTCCATCCGAGCCTCATTCTCGAATATATTCTCTTCCAGCATTTCTGCGTTTTTCTGTACCATGCTTTTCAAATTTTTTTCTAAGGATTTAAAGTTTTCCAGTAATTTGTCTTTCAGGGTTTTAGAATTTTCTGCTAATTTATCTTTTAACGCCTCTTTCAAGTTTTTGGAATTTTCTAGCAATTTATCTTCTAGTGTTTTAGAATTTTCTTGTAATATTTGTAGTTTATCTTCAAAAGTCTTTGAATTTTCTTCCAGTTTCTTTAATAGCATACTCATGCCCCCATTACCAGAAACTTCAAACAAATAAGTATCGGGGTCGTTACCCTCATTTATTAGAGCATCTCTTAGCCATTTTATTAATTCACTTTTCTTCCCACTAATTTCTAAATACCTTTCATCAAGTTCTTTTTATTAGTCCGTCACTTTCAATTCACTCACCGCTTTGAACATTGTTAGTCTATTTATTTATCAATTCAAAAGTTCCACAAAAACACCGAACACCTGACACCACTGTAATGTTTTTATTTTCACACTCGGGTTCATTTTAGTTCTTGGATTTATTTAAAAACATCCAATTCACTCTAATTTATTTCCACTACTGTAACACAATTTATATTCACAAGAACTAGTTACAATTTATCTTAACTTAACAATAGGACCGTCGAATACTGAATGAACCCCATCACCAGCTGTCTGCATTTATATATTTCTCTCGGAATTATACTTGCAAGTCAACGAACTGTCGGAAAACTTCTTTCATGTGTTCTGGAAGCTTCAAGGGATTTCCCAATAACGGCACCGGTCGGCCTGTTGGGAGACAAAACATTTCGGATTCCCAGAAATATCGGAATAATGTCCCTTCCACCAATTGGCTGATGGCTGATTGCACCAGCTGTCGGTAGAACAGCATACAAAATGTTAAGGATTTCATCCTAATCCAGTCAGGCGTTTTTGAGATATTGAATAAAATTGTGAAGTGATTTTTGTATAGTTCCACTTCATGGAAATTTAAAAAATAAAATTAGGTGAGGTGCTTGCAAAATTATTCCATTGAGGGGAAAACTTTACTGAGGTCAATATTGAAGGCAAAAACACAAGATTTAAATTGTTATGAACAGTGAATTTACTTATCCCTGCCACTACCTACTTATTTCTCATGATATGAATGTAGTTTATTAGTTACGTCATTTTTTCTAAAAGTTTAGTAAGGGATCATTTTGTACACCGGTATGTATAAAACGATCCCTAAAGACGGGTTAAAATGATTCCAGGGGAATGTAATAAAAAAGTCAACACTCCTTTTAATGAAAAAACCACTCATGGGTCTTACGATGTGAATTTTAAAAATCTATATTCCTGATTTTTACACGTTCAAAACGAATAGAAAGTCCATAATCGCAAGTAAAATCTTCTTCATCGCCACTATCTATTTTCGCACAAGCCTCATGTCCCCATGTCAAGCAAACAACGCCTCTTATCCACCCTACACCATTATTGTTTGTAAAAATAACCAGCCTAATCAAATGTTTTTTAAATCATATGCTATGGTGGGGCGACATTATTAATATTAATAAAAAGATACTTGAATTACTTCAAGTATTACTATGTAAATGTAGATTAATCTTTGTTAGACTTTTTAATTCATATTGACTGGCATTATAACCTACCAAAATATTTGCATAACTGCAATATCGATATTAAAATTCTGAATTATATGTGACTAAAATATTTTCGGAACTGTGACATTTCTGATTATACCGGAATTACACCACAATTTTTTATATCAAATTCAACATCATGTATGTTATTGGATATTTTGATGCTACGTTAAATTCTAGATAAATTTTAATAAGTACATATTATTTCTAAATTTAACCATTCTTAAAATATTTGCATTTTTATCATTAATCGACAATTTTCCATAAACAACCTTGTGTTTTAAAACGTTTTTTTGGCATGTCTTATTGGAAGACTCAAGCCAGCAAACAGCGCTGAAAAATTCAACCCTTTTTCTACAGGGTATTCTTAACAAAATAGTGAAAATGGCATTCACAATATGCTTAAAACTCAAAATTTTCAGATGGAACCTCCCAATTTTTGTCGGGATCTTATTCAGCATTATAAAATGAAAGTAACTTTGTATTACGTTCCCCATATCCAAACCTCATAACTTTCGATTATATTACGAAAAACCGTTTTCCGCCCATTAAAATCTTATGTTGACTTTGCTGGCGGCTACGAAATGTCACTCAGTTTCTCAAAATTGCCAACGATGCCTCCACGCATCAATTACTCTAACGAGGCTTACTTTAATATGGTTATGATTTATGGAAAGAGTAATAAAGTATTATCAAGAACAAGTGAGACATTTATTTGCTGTTAGATATCCGGAGAAGCAGGGGCCATCAGAGAAAACGATTAAATGAATAATAGACAATTTTAAGAAGTTCGGATCAGTCAAACCAACAATTAAGAATGGTGACGTCAACAGTGAAATTTCAACTTTGGTTTACTTTCAAGCGTATCCGAAAGCAAGTATTGGGCAAACAGTACTGGAATTGAGATTTTCTTAAAGCTCTATTCATAGATTATTGAAAAAGCATACATTTCGTCCCTAATCCTTTTCTTTTATGCAAGACCTTAAACAAACTGATTTTCCGAGACGCTTACAATTCTGTGAATTTATTTTAACATGGTTCCAAGAAAACCACCAAATTCACCAAAAATGGTCTATTTAATAGGCACAATTCCCATTAAGTGAGGTGACTCTAATCCTCATGAGTTCCGAGGTAAAAATTTCCTAGAGAGTTGGCAGTTTAATGTTTATTGTGCGGTACGAAACGACGGGGTAGTAAAACTACATTTTTATGAAGAAAATTTAAATGATAAAATAAAATTATAAATATGGTTTACCTCTATGCCGGGCTTTATTAATTCTTATAGGTGAAGGTTATTTAAATATTTTATGAGATTTTGAAGCCAAGTATCTGGAAAATTTAATTGGCCAATTATCCGGAATTATTGTATCAACATCACGGAGCACCCCCCCACAATGGCTACTTAATGAACAAGTATTTATAAGATGTTTTCCTTGACCAATGAATTGCAAACAACGCTCCTTTTCTATGGCCACCTCAGTCGCCGTTCTGGATTATTTTGTATGGGGTGCAATAGAAAATAAAGTTTATAATAGTCGTTTAACGACCAAAGAGGATTGTATACAACGAGTGAGCAATGCATTCAGAAATTTAGAGCCTACATCAATAAGAAATGCTACTGATCGAGAACTATTTAAAACATGCGAAAAGTGCTTGGAGATTCAAGGGCGTAACTTTGAAAATTTCCTAAAATAAGTTGTTTAAAATGTCCCTATACGGTAGGTTTACGTGCTATCTGTTATGTTGCATTTGTTACTTTCAAAGAAAACAACATTTTATAATTTTCGATTTTTCGTAAGAATTGTTAGTTTGACTAATCCGAAATTCTCTAGGTAGTATTATTCGATTAATTGTTTTCCGTAATGGCCTCTGCTTCTTTGTTACTTTATTACACTCGCTGTACGCTTCGTGTAAGCATAATTGGCAATTGTGAAAAACTGTGTGACATTTCGTAGCCGCCAGTTATTTTTCTAGTGGCCACGGGTAACTTGATTTTTTCAAGCAAAGTTGATATTATATTTTAATTGGTGGAAAACGGTTTTTCGTAATTTAATCCAAAGTTATGAAGTTTAGATATAGGGAACGTAATACAATGTTACCTTCATTTTTAGTGCTGAGTTAGAGACCGACAAAACAATTGGGAGTTTCCACTTGAAAACGGTTTTTCGTAATATAATCGAAAGTTATGAGGTTTGGATATGGGGAACGTAATACAAAGTTACTTTCATTTTATAATGCTGAATAAGATCCCGACAAAAATTGGGAGGTTCCATCTGAAAATTTTGAGTTTTAAGCATATTGTGAATGTCATTTACACTATTTTGAACACCCTGAAAAAAGAGGGGTGATTTTTTCAGCGCTGTTTGCTATTGTTGTACCACTCTCGGATTTCGTTAAACCTGTACACCTCTAATACCATTTATAAAATTTTGTGTAGCCAATTACTCTTTAACATCTTCTGATGGGTATGGGTACGCTAACTCTGCCTCCTTCAAATTGTTGTAGAAATTTTTAGATTCTTAATGTTATCATTTTTTTCCTCTTTATCCAATTCTACTATATGTATTTTCTGATTAGTTTACCCTTAATATTATTGATTAGTATTACTGATTGAATTACTTGTTCAAATTTGTCCTTTTGAGTTTATTAGTCATCTTGCCCTTTGTCTGCTGATATTTTGAGCTTACTTTCTAATTTGGAAAATAACCCTTCAATTAAAATCTGTTGTTTACTTTTCATGGTAGTGAAGAGAATTTGTTGTTCGTTTTTCATGGTGGTAATCAGAATTCGTTGTTTATCATTCATAGTGGTCGTAAGATATTCTTATTTTTCATTCAAAGTTGCTAATATCCTCTTTTGAATTTTCTCTCTCGTTGATAACACATTTGAAAATTTCTTACGGGTTTCATCCATAGAAAATTCCGCACTTCTCGTTGTCACCATAATTAAATTAGAATTTATATTCACATAATCCATACTTCCGACACCAAATTGCTGAGAATTACGTAAATTGAAAACAACTATTGATTTACACTAAAAAATTTAATTCAAATTCACAACTATATTTCACCAACTACTTTTCTTAAACCATATATGTATACACTTCGAAACGTTGAGTCAATCACATATCCATTACTTCGCTAACAACTAAACTCTAGCGCTGCTGTACGGCCGCATATATATCCTATAGCATTTACTCTCGAATGTTCCCGTAGTAATGTTGTCTTTCTAGAAGAGGACTGGGCATTTTCAGTATATCCAATATATATGTTGAAATTTGGACCAATGTATAGTTTTATGACCCAATCAGGAGTGCATATAGTAAATGAAGAAACTTTGAACTTCTGGGGGGAAATTTACAAAAGTAGACCATTTCATCTTTTATCTCCGAAACTATTGAGACTAAAATTTTGAAAAAATTGTGAATATAGGACGTTGCCGAAAGTTTACATAAAAATACGGAGTAACTACTAATTTTAATTTTGGGGAACAAATTATAAAATTAAATGAAAAATTAAAAATTAAAAACTTTTCAAACGCATAATGTAATACATCAAATAAAAGAGTTCAATCTGAGCAACACTAATATATTTTTTCATATTTTAAATATAATTAGTTTAAAAGATGTTAACCACAATTTAAAAGTCAGCAAAAATTTAGTGTAAATTGTCGATTACCCGCAGGACTGCATCTGAAATATCTTGAGAATGGTTAAATTTGGAGAGACAACATGTGGTTAGTAAAATTTATCTAGAATTTAACGTTCCATCCAAATATCCAAGAACAGACATATATTGATATAAGAAAGTTGTGGTCTACATCCAGTATAATTGGAAGTGTCATAGTTCTGAAAATATTTTAGTCACATCGGCTTACCTACGTCGGGAAATTTTCATTTTAATATCGGTATTTTTTGAGTTACAGATAACCGCCCACCTTCGTGGGACACCCTGTATTGTTATATGGAATCATCATTTTTATTTTGTTATTATTCGTTATTTTATTTTTGTGTTTATTTAATCCAATCAAATTCGATTTGAAATGAGATGCTTAAGCTACTTTAATTTCTCAATATATTTCGAAAATTAGAATATCTACCCGTATTTAGTAGAGTGGCAAGATAACCAGAATTCCCTAAGGAAATTCCTTGATTTATATTTCATGCACCATATACAATGGGTTGCGGGCATGTAATCGCCAGGGTTGCTAATGTTTAGAAAATTATTGAAGCAGAACGTTGTTCTGTAATTGAACCTATTACTATTCGGTTATAATAAATTCTCAGTCTGTTATGGCTTTGGCAGTGTTTTCGTAAACTATAAATGCTCATATATAAAACAGGATAAAATGTTTCGAAAAATTACCATCCAAGAAAAATATTACTGAATGGAATTAATGCAACGAAAATATTTAAGTGTATGTGTATGTGGTAGGTATTTTGAATAAGGAAACTTCAATTAAACTAGACAAAACAGTAACTTTCTACGCCAAGTATTCACTAAACGATTTAAAGCAAAATCGAAATGGAATAAAACATGAAAATTTAACTAACTACAACTCATTCAATAGTAAATTTTAATAAAACTTAGTTTATAACACTGCAATACCAGTTCTACTTTAATATTTTCGGAATGTAAATTCTATTTCAAGTTGTTTAACTAGCACAAGAGCATCACTGCTCTTATTTTAAAAGGGAAATAAACTTGTAAACGCCTAGCGCATTCTCGTTAACTTGTCTCTACCGCATAAACATAATTCTCGACTCTTAAGATGTTCACAATCTCCGTAATGTAGGTAATGCGAAAACCGCGCATCAAACTTTTTCATGTTATCTAATTTACGTTGCGAAATAGCTGATTTAAACTTTGTGTTTGTCCAACTAAATTACGAGATAATTCACTAAAAACAATTTCAATTAAGTTAATGCAGTCCGCATAGTAAACATATTATCAATTTTTAATATATTAATCGAAGTTTATGATGATAATTTAATTTACTTCCCAATAATTTGAAACGAATCGACAAAAGCATAAAATATGATATATTTGTCTGTGCTGCATACAATCGCATATCGTAAATAAACGCAATCTAATTCTGATGTTAATTTTGGGTGGCTAATTAGAACATTAAAAAATATATTTACACAGCAACATGCCACGAATCATACCAGAAATATGAAAATATATATATATATATATACATATATTTTTTAAAATTGCATAGTTTAGATATTGAAGAAATAGAAATCGAGCTTTGGCCTTCAAATCTCCGAAAGTACTTGCTGGACCCAGAATTTTACAAAAAGATAATAAGAACCTCATTCGTAGTTTACAGAAAACAAATACAAAGCCTTTACATTTAAATTTGGGATTCATATTATTAGAAATATTTATGAGAACCATGGTTTCGTTATGAAAAAAAAAATCAGCAACTCTCTCCTTATCTTGGAAGCTACTTAGCCCATAATTTAAAAAAGCTACGTAGGACCTTACTCATAGCTTACAGCAAAACCTGAACGAAAGTCCTGAGAATAATTTTTGGGAGGCAAACAGAAATTGAAAAACATATATTATAACTTACTTACCTTGATCATAAGAAACCTCGAAAGGGACGGCACCCTCTCAATAGGAATCGACCTAAACGATAACTAATCGTAAATCTGGCATTTTTACACCAAAAGTCCTGTAAGAATCCATCACTACAATCGCATTGATTTGACAGGACTAGAGACAAAAGGTTAAAAATTTGCGAAAATTACATAAAGCGCATTTTGCAATTTTCAAGTTTGGGCAGTTTTTTCTCTCAATTATATCACCGAAACTACGAGATAGGTATTTCCGATTCAACCTCAAATATTAATATATATATATATATATATATATATATATATATATATATATATATATGTTACTTCGGATGTTTTCACGAGTATGAAATGTCATTGAAGGTTCTCGGGAAAAGACGTTTGACGTTTCGATGAGATCTCACTCATCTACTTCGGAATATTCGATGTTGTTACTCACTAAGTGTAGTACATAATTTTCATTTTCATTATGTGAATTACAAACATATTATATTTTTAAATCATTTGTCTAAAAGATATTAACAAAAATATTAAACATCGACTTTATTCCCACTTTAGAAACTACACTATCTAAAATTTGGAAAAATATATTTTAATTGTATTTTTAAATATTTTGTCTAATTAATTTAATAATTTATGATTTAAAACTTGACCTATGTTCCCCTTTATCTTCCAATCTACAGAGCCTAAAATTCAAACAGTAAATTATAAAAGGCTTCCCTGAAAGTTTATTAGTAGAATAAAACTCTAATGTTAATTTTGGGGGCCAAATTAGAAAATTAAATACATTATTTTATAAAAATCAAGCGAATCATTTAGCAGATAAAATAAAAAGTCTATGTGTGGAAAATAAAAGTGTATATTTTTTATAAATTTAAAAAGCTTCCTTTAAAAGATATTAGGGTAAATATAAGAAAATGCACTCATTCCCTGCTTGTCTGAAACTGGAATATTAGAATTTTGAAGGTGGTATGGAACCCTTAGTATGCGAGTTCAACTCGCACTTGACCAAGTTATTATTAATAATCTAATATTAAAAATATTGTCCTTGCAGAATCTTGCAACACAAAATCTACTTGGTTCTTCTATTTCTATTAACTCTTTTTGTATCATTTGCTTTTGAATTTTATCGTACTACCTTCTTACAGAGCTGGTATACTTAAGCCCTTACAGTTTTTACCTTTTATCACCTTTCTTATAAATTAAGATATTTTATGGGTATATGCCTGGTCTCTTATGTAGATTTCCTGATATACTTAGTTGCTTTCCAGGCTTCTGAAACATGTTTTCCTCCAATCTATCGTTCTCGTGACACTTATTCTCCCATTTTTCGTTCCTTCGTTTTATTGTCTCTTCACGTCTTTATTGCATCTTCTATATTCTTTGTGATCCTCATTCTGATATATTTAATTTTCTTTCATTTTCTTCCCAATGTTCTACACAGTTCTATATATCTTCTGTTATGTTCTGGTCTGTATCCTACAGCTTCTTCTATCCTGAATAAAGGTCTTGGCAAAGTAGTTTTCTATTCCTCTCTTCTTTGTTGATTTGTTGTAATTGTCTAGCTAATCATCTAATTTTATATAAAAATTGCAGTAATTTGTGAGTTAAGCTTTCAATATGAAGTCCTTTTCTTTTACTTCTAATTATTTACACTTGTTGGTCTGGCAATTTTTGTTTTTATAATTATAATTTATAGTGGAGAAAAAGTATTTTACAGCTCATTCGACCATATAAAGAAAATCTCTTACCGTTCTCAAGTTATACGAGAAAAACCAAAAATGACCCTTTTTGTTTTTTACCTCTACTACTATTATTTAAATAACATCGAAAAATGGTAAGGGGAAAAGTTTTTTGACACATACTTTTGCACAACAAGGCGTCATCAAATCTTCACTCCTCCGTTTCTTTTCATCTGGGCCATCATCAACTATTTTGTTTTTTGGTTACAGACCTGCACTTTTTTGTTAGAATATCTATAAAACATTTAAATACCAATACACTGGTATATCATATGTTAACTTTTATACGACGTTTTGGGGGAAAAATAATCCAAGTAAAATTTAGTACGGCCATACTTATAGCCTAAATATTAAAATTTTTAATTTACATGTTTTTCTTGCGAGGTAAAGCGATGTAAATGGAAAAATCGAAAAAATGTTTCTTTTGTAATTTAATTTTTAGATTTTTCCTTGATAATGTCTAAATTATAAGTTGTAATGGAAACATGCGAATACACAAAAATTCTATAATAGGAAGATATTTGGAATACCATCAACACATTTTCTTTTTTGCTTTGCAAAATATTCTAGAAGTTTGGCGCTGTCATTCGACATACCTACAACTTTCATAAGCATATGTTTTAACTATAATATACATTTTAGCAGTCATTAACGAAAAATTTTAATTTTCCTGATTTTAACAATTTATACTTAATTGACAAATAAAAAAAGGTTGGATTTTTTTTTCATATTTTAAATTTTTCTAAAAACATCGCTCTCTTGTCATGCAAAAAAAAACAATTGGACTATTTAGGCTAAAAGCAGTTCCGTACTATTTTTTTAAATTTGATGATTAATTTTTTCTGTAACAACGTCGTATGAAACTTAACATATGATATGTCAGTGTTGGTATTTGAACACTTCATCGATTTTCGAACAAAAAATTGCAGGTCCGTACTCGAAAAAAAAGTTGATAATGGCCCAGTAGAAACGAAACGTAGCAGTGAAGACTTGATGAAGCAATATTGTGTAGAAGTATATGTCAAAAAAATTTTCACTTTAACATTTTTTGATATTCTCTAAAATAGCAAAAACAAAAAATGTCATTTTTTGTTTTCCTCGTATAATGTACGTGAGAACGGTAAGAGATAGAGTATTTTTGCTTTAAGTAGTCGAATGGGCCCTAAAATATGCAACTTTTTCTCCATTTGATCGTGTTTGTGTCTCTTACCGTTTCTTAGATAGCAATGTTAACCCTTCATATGTGACACCCCGTATAGGAACTGTTGATTATTTGACAACCCCTCGGTACTATCAGCCTTATACGTTAGTCTAGTGAGGACATTATTTGGACCTCAATATACACACAAAATGCAGACGCGATCGCGCTATTGAGAACTTTCCGAAAAAGTTTCTAAAATTCCTAAGCTTTAAATTAACTGGACATTATCCACCAAGAGAAGTAAAGCATTCAGTTACAATTCTACGAAAGATGTTGAATGGTACTGTGGATTGTCTGCAACTACTACCTCAAATTAATATTTTAGATCCTTGATTGAACTCGAGACGAAATGATACATTTTTGTATAAAACACCAAAAACCAATTTCTTGTTAAAGTCATCATTTTAATGTGTAGACATGCAAACAAGATGTCTAATATTTGTAGCATTTTTACATGCAACGTACATGATTTGATCGACGGTTGTCGTGTTACCTTCAATTAACATGAAATATTTAAAAATAATTTTTGTCACTAATTTTACATCTTGGTTCAAGTAGATATTTCTTAGTATTGTTTATGATCTTTATTTTCCTGTTATGAATTGTTACGACCAGAAAAATATTATTGTGTTTTTTTTTGTCGTGTCTCCACTTCATTGTTATTACCTATATTAATTATTATTATAATGATACTACTGTTTTAGAATTATATTATTATCTATTTTAGTATGTGGATACTTACATATTAATAATTTAACATTTTACATTTTTTTTTAAATTTATTAATTTTTCAATTTTGTATTTAATTTATTATTATATTATGGGGGCCTTACTCAATGTAAATTTGTTCTGTACACCCAGAGCCCAGGAACTAGATTTGCGCCTCAGAAAATGATGAGCACTTCCAGCCCCCTTGCCATCCACCCCATGAGACTTAACTCACGTCCTCACGCTAACGCAGTTTTCCTTATGTAAATGGGAAACTGTTAGGCAATAATTATTATTATTATCCCTGACTTAACCATGCAATATATGGCATACACACTCCCTCTAGGGGAAAATTCAGTAAACCCCAGATATGCTAGGTATCAAAAGGATTTAGCGCTGTGGAAGCCCTTACTAGGTTATCAGGCCTGTAGGTGCCGTCGTGGTTGCAGTTTCCCATGAATTTTCTGACCGTCCGGGTTGTTCCTAACAGTTTTTTTGCATTAGTTTGTAAAGATGTTCGTCCAGTAGATGTTTTGGGACTACATAACAATTGGTACAGTTCGTGTGTTATTCATGTCCCACTGTGTATTGATTTGAAATTCCAAATCCCTGTAATTGGCTATTTTTTCAGAATGCTTAATATTTGTATTATTGTTGTTAGGGATTGCTATGTCAATTAAGGTTCATCTACTGACAAAAACTGTTTTATCTAACAGTTTTTCGATGATACTATGAGTTTATCTTATTTACATGCCCGACATTTAAAAAAATATAAATTAATGTCCAACATTATTAACGTTATCCTATACCATTTAATAAAACATAACAAACATTTAAATAGCGTTCTCTACTTTTACAGATGTGGATATTTGCATTGGGGGAAACATTGAAAAGAGCAACATTAACAAGCCACATCGCTACTTCTAGGCTAAGTACCGAATTGTGTCGAGTATTAACTGATATGACCCGCTTCCAACCAACATCCAGAGCTTCCTTAATGCATCTATTGGACGTAAGTATCAAATTAATTCAAAACGATGTTTACTGATTATCATTTAGATATTAATTTGATTTTCATAACTGTTGCTGTTACGTTTTCAAAATGTATTTGAACGGTTTTATTTATATTGAGGGCCCAGTATTTTCACTTTTAGATGCTCTTCCAGAAAAATACTCAAACGCTATCAGTTATCTGTATTATTATCAGAATTTTACACAGTAGCAAGATTAGGTTGACAGTATTAGAAAATTTTAGCAACTTAATAATTATGTAAGAATGACATTCGTAATGTGAAACAGTGCTTATCATAGAAGGGAAAGTAGGAGTTTAGAAGAGTAATTGTTAAAACCATATCGTTTATAAATACACTTAGTATTTCTTAATCCAAGATCTATAAAAATAATTATATAAGTATGTTTGAATACCAATTGTATAAACAATAGCGTCTATAAATATACCTACTGAGTATTTCTCAATCCAACGTTTATAAGCTATAATAATAAAAGAATGTTTTTTGGTCAACATATATTCTTGATTTCGGAAAAATAACGGGTCAGTAACAGTCTAAGAATCCAACTTTACCATATTTAACAAACAATTCTTGTTGGTAGGAAAATATATTTTCTTTACGTATGGGTTGAACCCCCTAGAATAATTTGAAGACGCGAGATGTAAGACCGACGATTTTCGAGAGAATCAGCACACAGAGGTTCCGAATATGGAGCCGTTCCGTGCAATTGCTGTTCTCCCTTAACTCCTAGGACAGAATGTCACGATAAAATTTTTAGGTTACTTCAGGTTACCTGTCAGAGATACTGAATACTCTCTTCGAGATGTCATTCCTTTGTACACCTGATGAAGGTTCCCTGACCAGAAACAATGTATGTTATATATAAAATATATTGTCTTGCGTACAAAGGAATGACACCTCGAAGAGAGTATTCAATATCTCTGACAAGTGAAGTAGCCTGAAAAATGTATACTCTCTTCGAGGTGTCATTCCTTTGTACGCAAGACAATATATAATATATATAATATACATTTCTGGTCAATTTTGGGAAGCGCAACTGATGAAGGTTCCCTGACCAGAAACAATGTATATAATATATAATATTTAATATATAAGATATAATGTATAATATATAATATATATTGTCTTGCGTACAAAGGAATAACACCTCGTCGAGAGTACCCCTAGAATAATGTTGGTATTGGTTCAGAGCTATGTTAAGCATATATGTTTTTCAAAAAATCTATGCATACGTCCATCATAAAATCAGTCACGGACACTTAAAGCTTTGAAATAAATATTTGATATCTTCTTTAAATTTGTATAATTTAATTCGCAAACTTCTTTTGAATAAAACTGTCTAAAAAATACAAGCATTTTTTATTTTATTTGGTCATTTTGATAGATGTTCATCTTAAAGTAGGTACGAAATAATCAATAAAATGGATGTCTCAAATACTAACCCCTAAGGTTCGGAAAAGCGAGACGAGACATTTCGGAAAATATTAGAAAAGTTCTACGCAGAAAACAATATATTTTACAATATATAAAACTTGCTGACCATCTGTAAAATATTTTAATGTAAATTTAAAAAAGAGTCAATAACCAAATATGTTTTTTTCACATTTTTACGTTAACTTGTTTAGTATATTGGTCTATATTAAACTAGAGAGTAAAAAACGTATATCCTGGTAAAAGGGTTTCTTTGGCTCGAAATTTTCTGGAGAAATGTATATATCTGCTCATGTATATATAATAGAACAGGTCAAATAGTCAAGTATTTTTACAAACTTAGGTGCAAAAAATGTTTCAAGTATTGTGTGGAGATAAAAGTTATATTAAACTGCCTGACCAAAAATTGACAAAAATTTAAAAGATAAAATTAAGAGTTTGTCAAATAAAAACATTTATGTACTTGTTATAATGTTTTTGTATAATAGGGTAATAAAAATAGCTTTAAAAATTATTTATTATTAATTATTATTTAGTTTATATAATATTTATTATCATTATATAAAATTAAGCGAGACCGGACAACTGGTAACGAGACGAGACCGAGACTTAATTTTTTAGGAATTGACGAGATTCGAGACGAGATTTTTGATACTCTCGCCTACTCTCGTCTAGAGTGAAACCTTACTCCATGTTGAGACCCTTAATTTAAATATGTTGCCCTAGTTACTCAAAAATTGGTAATAATGGGTAAATAGTTTTGGTCAAAATGTTAGCAATATGAAAATATATATTGTCAAGTCAATGAAGTTAGATTTATCTAGACCAACTTCATCTAATATCCAAATATCTGACACCTATTTGTCACAAATAGGTTCTACTTATATTTATAGTTATTTTGACCAGTTAGTCAGCAATAAACCACACTCATGAGGTAATTAAAATTTCGAGCTCATCTAGGAAAAGGTAACGCCCTAAGTAAATCATACAAAAGTGTATAAATTGGTCACTATCTGCTAAGAACTGGTCAATGCGTTTACAGAAACGATCAAGGTATATTATGTATTTATTTATTTATTTAGACCATCCAACAACTCAGTCATTTATAGGATGGGGATACAGTACACTAAAACCATATTAATATAAAAGAGAATACACTTTACATAAACAATCACACAAGAAAACATATTTATACACAAAAACAAATGAGCCAATTTTATTCCCTATTACGTAACTATAACCACATAATAACTAATTAAAATCATTTTTGAAATTTTAGATACATTTTAAACATTTTTGGGTTGTGTATATCAATTGGTCGAAACGTCGAATTAGTGCCATAAATTTAGATGTCCGATTTTTCAATTAAAGTTTCAAACTAGATGGAACTGAACTGCAACTCCGTCTTTGGGTATTTTTTTTTTCTTTTTCACCAACCGATGCCATTGTTGTCATATTCGAACTTAACGTTCAGTAATTTCATTTAGAGTAAAACGCATATCAGGATTTCCCAAACTTATTTACCTAACAACTAATATTAATACATATTAAAAGTTTGAAAATAGAGTTTACAATTACTATTTTGGTAATAAAATAGATACATACTATTGCCACATCTCTAAAATCAGAATATACCGTATATAGGGATTTTAAAAACGATAAAAAAATAAGGCTGCAAAATTACCAAACATGTTTTTTCGTTTCTCCATTTCTTTCATGGTCATATTGCTAATATTATTATTAGGCATTTCAACTTCATAGACAATAATGTGTCATATAGGTATTTCAGTTTTCATATAACACCATACGCTAACGTCCACCGGCCTGAATTACAGAAATAGGGCTGATCATGCTATTTCATTGTGAATACCCTCATTTTATCCCATCCCGTTCATTTTTAAAATACATTTTAAATTATTGTTATGGATTTAAAGGATATTTACTGAAGCAAAATAAATTATTTAAAAGTTTAAAATAGTTTATATAAAAATAAATAATTTTATTCATATTTTGTCATTTTTTTGGGCCAGTTTGTCTTAAAACATTCTTGCTGTTCTCTCCTAGCACACTCTTATCCCAAAAACCCCTAAAATTTTTAGATTTTGATGATAACTAATCGCTAATCTTATTGGTCACTCACAGTACAAAAATTATTGGATAGTTTTTTAATAAATTAGGAATAATTACTGTACAGTTCTTATTTCTATAGCCCCCGGCGGTATCTTAGGCGATCATTTTGAAGGATCTTCCCGCATTCTGAGTTTTGGTGTGTTGTAGATAATAACTCTTGAAAATCATTATCTTTCATTAATTCTCTAATCTGCGTACTTAAAAAAATTGTGCATATATTTAAGACAGCTCTGTCTTTATATGTCGGTTTCAAGAACTATTTTGCAAGACCCAATTTAATGTTTAATGGTGCGAGAATTATGTACTGAGGATCCACCATTATAGATATATTATTTGTTGTTCATTTTTCCTTGAGTAAATTAATTATAGATATGCAATGCGTTTTTGAACTGATATTCCCTATCTCGTCACAAATAATGTGAATACTTCGTATATCGAACCTTAAAGTTCAATAATAGTCACACTGTTTTTAATGCGAATAACTTTCTTATTTTTCAGCGATGCACTTTGCGATAATGTTTTATTAGAATAGATTCAGCTTGGTTTTTTACTGTTCACTATTCACAGCATGGCATGTAGAAAAGATAGGTTTTAAACTGTATTTAGAAGACTCTGTTGATTAGAATAGTTACAAGTTTCCAACAGGATCAATTAATTCGTTTAGTTTAATGCAGATCTTCACTATCTTATAGGTAGTTTGAATTCCTGGACATATATATTCCAAATATGAAATCGTTAGTTCAAAGCTTTTCACCAATAAGCAGTGTTTGTAATTAAAATGTAATTCTAATATCAACAAATTTATTAAATAAATATCACCCTGTATTTGCAAAAGATAACATAAAAAATAATAGACATTTTATTCGATGTGTATAAAAGCCGTTAAACGTTGTGGGGGGAACAAAATACCTAAAAATGAACTTGCTGCAGAAATTTTGAAAACTATGTATTATGTAATACTCGAAGAAGTATGCGAGTAACTAGAAGCGTTAGCAGAAGGCTACGAGAATTGTGCGAACCGACCTGAAGAGGGCAGATGTGATTCTGCCGAACCGTCGTCATTTGACCACAGATTCCTACAGGGATCAGTTATTAACTATGCGGATCAATTCCCGGAAGCCACCTAATAAATTTATACTACCGGCGAAAACTTTAAAATGGTAAAAATTGAAACGGTAGTTCTTTAAAATGTAACAATTGAAATGAAAACATAATATGTAATTCAGAGACAATGATCGTATAAAAATTATTCAATTATGAATCTAGACAATGAAATGAAAAGTATACAATTTAACTAGCCAAATATAATGTTTTGAGATTAAACACATTTGACATTTGAAAATTTTAACTGAAAACATGTAGGAGTTTAAATAATTATATATCAAGAGTCTATTCTCTCGATACAACATAATGAAAATATACATTACTTAGAAAAGAGAAAATTTACCCTAAAATCTAATACACAACCAGAGAAGTGAACTGTTAAAACTTAAATGGTCTGGAACTTTCACAATTTCATATTTTAGGCACAATAGGGGTAACACATCACAACAACACATTTTAGGGCAAATAATTTATAAAAACTTAATGTGTTATCCAAATTAGCAAAGGAAAATTGCATCTGTCAACATCTTTAGAACGAGATTATGAAGTAAGCTACGAAGCGTTTGTTTTGAAATTCAGTTAGACAAAGAAGGAGCGCTAATTCGATAGAACACATTATTTTGGGCAACAATGAAAAGTTTTTATTAAATTTGACAATCAATAACAATTGATTTTACTGGATTTTACGGGGCAATATAGACATAGGACACGAAAATATGAAATTGCAATTTTATATAAAATGAAAAGATCTCAAGCAAAATTGAATGTACGGGTGATTAAACATAAACACGAGGAACGATCTATTTTAAAATAGTAAGTCAAAAATCCGGAATAAAAAATATAAGAAGTTAGAGCTCCATGTCAACATAAAAAACTATAAAAGCGACCATAGTAGCCATAGTGAATACAGGACCGAAAGACGATTCAAAATTTAGCAGTGTAGCAGTAAACTTTGTTCGAGGTTAAGAGGTGACGTGAGTGCCAAAGAATTTGTCAATTTGTTTAAAAAACGTTTCAATAGTCAGTCAGTTCAAGAAAGGTTGTAAGCCAAAATTAAACAACCATATCCCAGACAAATAGAGAAGTTCAAGTGCATAAAGTATTGTACTAGAAGGTGATAACCAGTAAACAGTTGATTGATCATTAGAGATATAGTAGCAGCAATTCAATTGAATATAATCAAGTAAAGCAGCTCACACAAAACGGTGCAGAAAGACATCTACGAGGAGTAGCAGTTGCAGAGGTTGAAAGCAGATTGACATATAGCAGAGTACTAAGACATCATTCAGAGAGATCAAAAAGTGAAACAATAGCTGGTGGACAAGGGGAACAGTTTGGAGGATTAAGTGAGAACAGTTTGAAACTGTTTTAAGTGATACAAGGTATTTCAATTTATAATTTATTTAAAACAATTTATTTAAATATATACATTATTAATTCAAACAGTTTATTTACTGGGATATATTATTTTTAGTAACGGGTTTATATATCAATATTAAGTTTCAGAATTGCATATAATCATTCATTATATTTTAAATTTGGTCGTAAATAAGTAAAGAACTGTTCGAACACAACAAATCTTTTTAGATTAATTTCATTATTTGATAGTTAAGAGTTTGTTTGATGATTACAATTTAATAATGAACATTTGATTTTTGATTGATATAATATTGAGTTTATTTGTTGATAATTTTGAAAATATTTATAATACAAAAATATAAAATATTGCAATATAGTCCGTGGGTTCAATTTAAAGTTATAAAACTAATATTCACTTTCACTTTTCTAGAACTTTATTTACATTAAAACAGCTGATTCAAATATCACAATAACAATCCCATATACGCTAGTCGTCGCGATATAACTGAACTCTCCATCGTGGCTTGCTTCCTTTATAAGCCCAGCATAGAAAATTCTCGTAAAAATCATCATCACTCCTACAGGAGCCGAGTCTTTTCGAGAACCATTTTTTATCTCAAAGCGTTTGTTGTCGTACTGAAATGAGACAGGGTCGGCTTTGGGTAAATTTCGTAACACTGCCCCCCCTTTAATTCTGATCGTCCCGATCAGAAACATCCCCTCCATGGTAGGGAGTGAGTCGATCCAAATGAACCACCTTCAATTTAGCCTTGGGGTTTCGACGAATCCGGTAGACAACGTCATTAAGCCTCTTGACCACCTCGTATGGACCATCCCAGGCGGGTGTAAGCTTTGGGGATTTACCCTTGCTCCGCTGGGGGTTGTACAGCCAGACTTTGTCCCTCTCCTGGAACCCGACTGAATTGGCCTTGAGGTCGTATCGCGTCTTCATCCGGTCACTGGTGGCCAACATCTGCGTTCGGGCTAATTCGTGTATTGCCAGCATGTTATGTCGGAGCTGGTCGGCATAATCGTCGATGTCTTGGGAGGTTCGTCGGGGGAGCCAAATGCCAAATCGCAGGGTAATCGCAGCTCCTTTCCGAATAGGACCCTGGCTGGGGTCAGGCCTGTACTATTATGTACGGCAGAGCGATATGCCAACAGGAATAGGGAAATTTGTTCATCCCAATCACGCTGGTTATTGCTGACGACCTTCGTGCAAACCTTCTGGAATAAATTCGATTCGAAGTTACGCCCCTGGTCTGAATGTAGTTCCATCGGGACGCCAAACCTGCTAAATAGTTGTTCTAGTAGCACCGTCGCTACCGTGGTTGCCTCTTGGTTGGGTATCGCATATGCCTCAGGCCGTTTACTGAAGTAATCCATTGCGACCAGAATGTATTTGTTCCCCCTCTCAGACTCGGGAAACGGACCGGCGACATCGATGGCAATTCTCTCAAATGGGACGCCCACATTGTACTGCTGCATTCTGCCCTTGGTCCGGGTCTTCGGGCCCTTACTGGCTGCACAGATGGCACATTTGCGGCACCAAGCTCTGACGTCTTCGAAGTAATTCACCCAGTAGTACCGCTGGCGAACTTTGTCCATCATGTACTTCGGTCAGGATGGCTGGTACCTGTTTCTTCGGAACTACCAGTTGGGACTTGATTTCTCGTCCATCAGCGCTTTCCCAAACCCGCTTGAGCATTCCAGTGCCTACTCTTAGAGAGTCCCATTGAGCCCATAACGATTTCAGCACGCCGGAGTATCTAGCTACATCGTCCCATCGTGGCCTGGGTGTCCCTCTCGTTCTGAGTGACAAGATTGGTTCGATGTCTGGATCAGTCATTTGGTCCTGGATGCACTGTTCCGTTGTCCAGTCTTCATTGGCCTGCACTCGGATCTGCCTGATGAAGATACCCTCTCGCTGTTCCGTCTTCAGGCAATGTCCGCATTCCGCTCTACAGGGTCTTCTGGATAGGGCATCGGCATTATTGTGCAAACGGCCGACACGGTGTTCCACCTTGAAGTCGTATTGCTGTAATTTCTCCATCCATCTGGCCAGTTGTCCTTCCGGTGTCTTCATGTCCAGCAGCCATTTGAGTGCGGCATGATCTGTTTGGATTAAGAAATGGCGACCATAGAGCTATTTGTGGAAATGGTCTACAGCCCTTATTATTGCAAGAAGTTCTTTTCTGGTGACGCAATAATTTCTTTCTGGTTTCGAAAATCCACGGCTGTAGTACTCGATCACCCTCTCTTCACCATCTTGCACCTGAGATAGGACGGCCCCCAAACACGTATATAAAGTAGGCATGACAAAATGGGCAGAATGACTGGGCGTCGCATTATAAATTTAGTGCATATTCAGTGCTAATTTAGTGCAAAAATTGCGAATTCAGTGCTCCTTAAATTTCGCGATAAATGCAAACACTGCTACCTTTTAATCAAGCGAGCAGTGTATATAACCAAAAACCTAAATATTGATATGATAACACCATGATCAGTGTCTAATTATTTAGTGCTTCTTCAGTGCTCTTTGTATATACGAAAAAAAAATTTATTAACTGAAAGAAAAAAAAATTTTTTCCCCAACATATAACTGCTAACTTGATACACTCAGCAAGTAATATCTTTGAAAATTAGTACTACAAAAGCGAAATCGTGCATAAAGAAGTCATGGGTAATAAGTGCTCAATAAGTGCTGGCTTTATGAAAAGAAAAGAACGAGAAATTTTTTTTTTATTTTCATGCGATAAGCTGCTCATTTCACAGAATCAAAAAAATATTACTCTGAATTAGAGTAGATTGAAAGGATCGAAAATCGGGAACGAGATATAGAAATTAAGTTCTCCAAAAGTGCTGCCACTATATGGGAAGAAAATACGTTGAAACATCTTTTTTCTATTTCATGAACATTAAAATGCTACTTCGAATACTCTAGAACTTAATATTATAAAAATAAAGCAATATATGAGCAAACTCAGGCATGAATAATTCATGGGTATCAAGTGCTCCATAAGTTCTGCCAATATGAGAAAAGAGATGGTAATAAAAAAATTAACCTCCATTTTTGAACAGTCAAGTGCTCGTTTGACCTTCATAGCATCTTACATCGTCAAAAAGGAGCACTGAAAAGGCAAAATCTTTTTCAAATAAGTCATGAGTACCAAGTGCTCGATAAGTGCTGGTACTTGATGAGAATGAAGAGAATAAAAAATTCTAAGAAACTATTATTTGGTAAATATCTTATAGTCCAAATTAAACTCAATTTTAGTAGCTTTATTATATATTGTTCAGAAATAAGTTATCACTAATACTGATATTAATGTCACTCGAGTTTTATTGACATAACATATCAAATAATACAACCAATTAATCAAAGACTTAAAAATTTTTATTTTGTTTTTAGAATTGTAAGCTTACATCATAGATAAAAATATAACGGTAAGAAAAGTCCGTTTCTAAACAACTCCAAATCACAAAGTACAACCGCATACCTCTCAAACAACAATTTCGAAAAATAGGCATTTGCTTTCATCTTTAAATTATTACAAACTTGTATGTAATTATTTTTTCAAAACGTACAACATTAACGCCACTATGACTTCGGAATTTCTTTTCACTACTTTTTCTTTTTTCTTTTTCACACATCCACACAGACATAGTAACATCATCTCAGGGATGGTCAGGGAAGCTTCCTAAGACCTCAAAAGGTCGAGATCTGGTGAGAACTCGATTTTCGCAAAATGGTGTGAAACCAATAACTTCCCGATTTTAGAAAATTTTCAATTTTCTTAGCGGGAAGTTAAAAAATGGACGAAAAATTTATATATAATTTTTTCTTCTCACATATTCGCAGTACTTATCGTGCACTTAATGCTCATGACCTTCTAATGCAAGGATTTGCTCTTTCAGTACTCGATCTTGATGAGATTAGATGCTATGAATGTCAAGCGAGCACTTTACTGTTCAAAAAATAGAATGAAATTGTTTTGTCATTTCTTTTTGTCTTATATTGGCAGCACTTATTGAGCACTTAATTCCTATGTCATGTTTAAGATTAGTGATCTCTTCAATCTACTCAAATTTGAGAAAATTTTTTTTTTCATTTTGTCAAATGAGCAGTTTATCGTATAATAAATTTTTTTTTATTCTCTTCATTCTCATCAAGTACCAGCACTTATCGAGCACTTGGTACTCATGACTTATTTGTAAAAGATTTTGCTTTTCAGTGCTGCTTTTTGACGGTGTAAGATGCTATGAAGGTCAAACGAGCACTTGACTGTTCAAAAATGGAGGTTAAATTTTTTATTACCATCTCTTTTCTCATATTGGCAGAACTTATCGAGCACTTGATACCCATGAATTATTCATGCCTGAGTTTGCTCATATATTGCTTTATTTTTATAATATTAAGTTCTAGAGTATTCGAAGTAGCAGTTTAATGTTCATGAAATAGAAAAAAGTTGTTTCAACGTATTTTCTTCCCATATAGTGGCAGCACTTTTTGAGAACTTAATTTCTATATCTCGTTCCCGATTTTCGATCCTTTCAATCTACTCTAATTCATAGTAATATTTTTTTGATTCTGTGAAATGAGCAGCTTATCGCATGAAAATAAAAAAAAAATTTCTCGTTCTTTCCTTTTCATAAAGCCAGCACTTATTGAGCACTTATTACCCATGACATCTTTATGCACGATTTCGCTTTTGTAGTACTAATTTTCAAAGATATTACTTGCTGAGTGTATCAAGTTTAGGTTTTTGGTTATATACACTGCTCGCTTGATTAAAAGGTAGCAGTGTTTGCATTTATCGCGAAACTTAAGGAGCACTGAATTCGCGATTTTTGCCCTAAATTAGCACTGAATTAACACTAAATTTATAATGCGACGCCCAGTCATTCTGAACATTTTGTCATGCCTACTTTATATACGTCCCCCAAACCGGTGTTGCTGGCGTCGGTGTCTAAGATGAACTTGCCGGACTGTGTAGGAAAGGCTAGGATTGGGCTGGAACATAGTACTGCCTTCAGTCGTCTGAAAGATGTTTCGCAATCCTGATTCCAACGGAAGGTCTCCTTCTCTGTGGTCTGCCGATGTCAACAAAACGCCGGTAGTATGAACAGAGGCCCAAGAAGCTTCGGAGTTCATGCTTGTCCCTCGGGACTGGCCAATCACTGATCGCTTCTATCTTGTCCTCGTTGGTGCGGATTCCTGACTCGGAAACGACGTGGCCCAAAAACTCACTTCTTTTTGGAACAAAGAACACTTCTTCGGGTTGAGTCTCAGGTTGGCGCTATTAATTCTGGAGAATACTTCGCCCAGGTTCTTCAGATGGTTGTCGAATGTCTGACCCATGACTAGAATGTCGTCGAGGTATACTAAGCACGTCCTCCATGTTAACCCGCTCAGTACATACTCCATTAGCCTCTCAAATGTAGCGGGTGCATTACATAACCCAAAGGGCATGACCGTGAACTGAAACAGCCCTTTACTGGTGGAGAACGCTGTCTTCTCTCTGTCGTTTGCGTGTAGACCAACCTGCCAATATCCACTTTTTAGGTCTAGCGTGGAGAACCAACGGGAGCCTGCTAGTGTGGTCAAACTGTCATCGATTCGGGGTAGTGGATAGCTGTCTTTCTTCGTGACATCATTCAGCTTTCTGTAATCCACGCAAAATCGGGTGGTTCCATCCTTCTTTTTAACTAGCACTACGGGAGCAGACCATGGGCTGATGAATGGCTCAATAACTCCATTTTGTAATATGGACTCGATGTTTTCCTACACTGCCTGTTGTTGTCCCAATGGTAGTCGTCTAGCACTACGGGAGCAGACCATGGGCTGATGGATGGCTCAATAACTCCATTTTGTAATATGGACTCGATGTTTTCCTCCACTGCCTGTTGTTGCCCCAATGGTAGTCGTCTGGGTGGTATTCTGATGGGTTGAGGCTTTCCGGTATCTATTCGATGCTGGATGATGTTGGTGCGACCGGTGGTTCCATCTTGACTGTTAAAAATTTGCCAGTGCTTTGTGATAAATTGCTTGGCTTTCTTCTGGTTCTCTGGCATCAGGTGTGTCAAATGGTCAGCAAACTGTTGTAGGAACTCTTTACTGGGCCCTGTCTCCTTCACCGACGTCTGGTACTCTTCTTCGCAATTGATGATGGTCTCTACTGGCTCGAAACAAGCTATCTCTTGACCATTGGCAATTCTGATGTCGTTGTTGGACAAATTCAGGACTCTGATTGGTATATCTCGTCCGGTTTTAACTATAGCCCGTCCAACTAAGTAGTCATGAGCTGAGTGTACGGGCTCCACCATTCCAACGCAGCTCCCAGGATTGCTGTCTAGCTGCCCATGAATAATCTGTTCCGTTCGACCGGGAATTCTACCTGAAGACTTTGCCACAATTTTTATGGAACTGTTGTCCCTGTCCCTGTCGGGTCGTGTCAATACAAAGTCCTCATTTAGGAACCGAAGAACATCATATCTCGGGTCGAAGATAAATCCATGCTAGCTAATTAGGTCCATTCCCAGTATAAAATCGTCCTCAATATTCGCTACCAGGACCCTATGCCGGATCATGTTGTCCCCTATCTGTAGCACGACATCTGCCTCACCCTGTATTGACATGGACTCGCCGGTGACTGTTCTGAGCTGGATGTTATTGGTAACTGGCCGAATTTCTGATGCTCTCAAAACTGTGGACTTGGCAATGGACACAGCGGCGCCGATATCGACGGTGATGATAACTGCTCGCCCATTGATGGTGCCTCTAATGACTAGGCTGCCGCTATCTCGGCAAAATCCCCGGATGGATAACGTTTTGGGGCTGATGGAGGGACAGTCAGCATTCGCCCCCCTAAGCTGACTGACTGATGGTCCGTGGACATGTGGCTGTTTTGTTGGTTACCCCTGGTCGGTGATCGTTCAGGTGGCCTCACTCGACAATCACGTTGGAAGTGTCCTGTCCGTCCGCAGCGGTAACATGCCCCTCTGGTGCCAGTTCTTTGTGACCGTTCTAATATTTTGTTCAGGCCAGTAAGCAGCGCTTGAAATGGTGACTCTGACTCTCCCTGGTTGAAGGAAACTGCTCGGACCCTCGGCGTGAACATGTTCATGACGGCCTCTACTTCCAAAGCCCGAAGTAGAGCTTCATTACTTCTCTTGACGCCACTTAGTTTTAGATTTCGTTGTACTTCCACATCCATGCCGTTTATGAAACTCTGTGTGGCCAACTCTTTCGTTTCCTCTGGCAGGTCTGGGTAGGACAAGTGAACTAACCGTCTAATCTCTGCTTCGAATTCTTGAAGGCTTTCACCGGATTTTTGCGTTTTCCCACAGAATAGCGATGATCTTGTCGAAATTGCCTTGTTCTTCGGCTGGAATGCTTTGGAGGAGTTCTAGGGCCGGACCTTTTAACGAAATTACCAGAGAAGTGGATTTTTCTTGATTATCCCATCCATTAGCTGTAGCTACGGCCTCAAATTGCCGTTTATACATGGGCCAAGATGAACTGCCTTCGAATGTGAGTGGTTTACTAAAGGAACCTTTGGTACTCACGGTGTGCTGGTATTTTCCTCGCTGTAAGTCCTGTTGCATTTTTTTTATTTCTGTTTCTCCCTTGTTTTGGATGGCACTGATTTTATCTTGTACTTCACTTACTTCATTTTGTACCGTGTTTTTAATAGAACTTATTTCAAATTTCACCTGGCTCAGGATGGAATCGATGTCATCTACTTTTATTTCAAGAGTCTCCACATTATTTTTTTATGGTCTTAATGTCGTCTTTTATTTCTTTTATGTCTGATTCAACTATTTGCATTCTTTCATTAACTGTTTTATTAACTTGCGATACTATATGCATTAATTGTTCAAATTGCAGTTGTCTTTTTCTTCCGTTATCTTAAATTCATTTTGTCGTTTTAATTCAGTTTGGTCTTGTTTCTCTTCAAATACTTTAAAATCATTTTGTCGTTTTTCTTCTAGTATTTTAAATTCATTTTGTCTCGTCAATTCAAATTTAGAGAATAATCCCTCAATTAAATTTTGTTGTTCACTTTTCATCGTGGAAACTAGATTTTGTTGTTTTTCTTCCATTGTAGTGACAAGATGTTCTAATTCTATTGTACGGTTTTCATCAAAAGATTTTACAAACCTTTGTTGAATTTCTTCTTGATGTTGTTTTATCCTTCTTGTCACGTTTTTCTAGAATCTGTGCAATTTTTTCGTCCAGTCCCTCTGTAACCTGCTTGGCTATTTTTTTGGTTGCTTCGTCCATACTACGGGTTTCCATAAATCAAATTAGGATTTTAACTGCACTTAACCCTTTACTTCTGATCACCAAATTGCAATATAGTCCGTGGGTTCAATTTAAAATTATAAAACTAATATTCACTTTCACTTTTCTAGAACTTTATTTACATTAAAACAGCTGATTCAAATATCACAATAACAATCCCATATACGCTAGTCGTCGCGGTATAACTGAACTGCGATCGTGGCGTGCTTCCTATATATCACCAGCGTCGAATTCTCCAGTAAAAATCATCATCACTCCTTCCGCTGCCGAGTCTTTTCGAGAATCGTTTTTTTTATCTTAAAGCGTTTGTTGTCGTACTGAAATGAGATAGGGTCGGCTTTGGGTAAATTTCGTTTAGTTTTACTTTTTCCGATTATAACTTGTAAGACTATAAAGTGATTACAAATTTATTTCATCAGCCAACTTCCAAGAACCCAAACTGAGAAGAGTATCAAAACCCGGAGCATCGAGAGATCATTGTGTGGCGTGCTTAAAAGAAGGTAAAATAATATAATTGAAAAACATTTATTTAAGTCAAATTTTAAAATAAAAACCTCTATAAAAACTTCATAACTATATATATATATATATATATATATATATATATATAGTTTATCATGCCTAGACATATATGGCATACATTTGTTATATTTTTGACCCCATTCTATCTTAAAAACTCCCTACTCTATACTGCAATATGCTATCGACTCTGTTTAATTCCCTTAGAGACCTTTACGTTTAACAGCTTCTGAAAATGATATTACTTGAACTACCACTATATTGTAGATAGAATCTAATCCACTTAAAAACTATCGCTGCAATTTCAGAGAACGATTTCTTTTGAAAGCTTTTAGGAAAACAAACTGTAGGCTATTTGATGACAAAAAAGATGTTCGTAAAGAATTTTTCATTTCTAGGTTCAAAAAGGAACGAAAGCATCATATCAAAAATTCTCATTTTATTGTCGTATTACATATCATTGAGTTTCATAGTGAAAATTTCCAAATCGGTGATTCTTGTATAATTCGAAGTGATTTCAATTACAAAGAGACATTTTTCCCTTGTTATGTTAATGTCATTTGCTGTGTTTGTAAATGAGCTTAAAATGTATCTGTAGCTTTACATTTTCGCTATATTGAATGCTTATTGTGCTGTCAAAAAACGATCACTTCCCATATGATAGCCAGTATTTATTAAGTGAAATTGAATCTGAGAATTTTCGTTAAATTTTGCTGTAGAAATGAAATATGAATGTAGTAATGTTTCGGAAATGTTAAATATATGCATCTGCATTGAGTAGAAGATTGGTTTAAAAGTAGTACGAACCATTTCAAGAACTCAACAAGCAACGAAAACGAGGAAAAAGTCAATGAAATGATTTTGAACAATAGTTTAGTATGAAACTTGTGGAACAAAATTTGTTCCAAATTCGTTGAATCTTGAAAAAAAATGGCATAGAATGGAAGTTTGCAGAAACCAACATGATTTTTTTTATTTCCAACATGATGATCAACTACTACACTTGTCACAATACATATAATTAAACATAGGTTTATGGATGTGACAAAAAATGTCCGTCGCTCTCTTAAGTAATCTGTTAAAGAATATAGGAAATTATCGGTGAATCTGTTTAAATAAAATCTGGAGTTTGGTTTAAATCATGAATCTTTTCGATATTTTAATTAACAGCGTAGAAAATCATCAGACGTGCATAAATAATTTGATTTATTGGTAACTGATTAACTCACATTTTTAAAGTTTTAATAACATTTTTAATTTGAATTTTATTCATAAAACTTCTCGTT
Source organism: Octodonta nipae (assembly GCA_034190945.1). NCBI lineage: Eukaryota > Metazoa > Arthropoda > Insecta > Coleoptera > Chrysomelidae > Octodonta > Octodonta nipae. The sequence goes on along the minus strand of CM067221.1, from coordinate 108,457,827 downwards.
AAATATATTAACCTATATTTTTTCTACATAACATAATAAATAGTAAAACATAATAATTAATTTTACTTTTTGCTATTCTTTTGGGGTCTCAAAAAAAATATATAGATACTTTTTTAAATATTCTGTAATTATTTTTATTCTTCATAAATGCAGAAAAGAGTTTATTATAAAATAAATGATAAGGAAAAGTTTTACTCTAGAGGGAAACCGTGAAATATCAAAGAAACTGAAAATCAGTTCTTTGTGTTCACCCTGAATAAGTGAAGCTTAAAATACTACTACTTCCTATTTTAAATTCTGGATATTTTTATATCAAGTTTTCCATACATAGGACGAAGGTTTCACTAATAATTCAATAACAACATTTATGTTCCTTATTTTCCCTTACCTTACCCTAACGCCCTACCATCCCACTTGGCACCACCACAACTAAAGGAGTAATATTTAAGGAAGAGTTCGTGAGGCATCGAATACTAGTGACTGTACATCACTTGACTGACGCAATGAAGCACCAGTCAGAAGCGAGCATAAACCTCTTACCTTTCGGTTCGTTTATCTAGAGGTCAGACGTACTCTATATTAAGTATTACATTTATGAGACACACACACATGCACAAACATTCGCTCACACAGTGAAGCACGCACGCAAATGCGCGCACACTCACTCACACTCACACGCGCTCAAACAGACACGCACAAATATAATGAAACAAACATCATCCTGCAGTTCTTCATAGCTAGTATGTTCTTCCACAAGGATTGGGAGGTTGTATTTCAACAGGCGATTTCCCTGATTGGAATGTGAGTTCATCGTCGTTCAATGTTAAGTTTGCAAATGATCAAGATTTTCGATATATTTTTACAGTTTACTTACTCCCTTTAAATAATTTTGCCAACTCAGTGTCATGCAAAATAAATTTATTTTATTAGTTATCTGTACCATGGTTTCGTTATACCCGTTGTAGGTTGCAAAACTTCTACATGTGCATGAAGATTTCTGCATCACTTAGGACCAGGATTGTTTTAAAATAATTCTAGAGTACAACATTACTTTGAGAGAAGACAACTAAGATAATACAAGAAGATACCAGAAAAAGAATGCTTATAGGAATTGCCCAGTGTTCTGATTATACCGTATCTACCAACTGATGTTCTGAGAAAAATAAATGTATAATATTGTAATTACTGTTCTAAAACAGATGTACGGAATAATCTCAAATGTTCCAGAACCTTCATCGATTTCTGCTTGTAAAAAAATATATATGTACAATGTACATATAGTTTATCCAGTATAAAGTTACATGCACGACATCGATGACGTATTGAATTTTCTCCGTGTCTCTGTGGCACAAAGTTGCCAAATTGTCAAAGCAAGAAAAGAATATTGGAAAAAATAAAAGTACCAAAGCAGTGCTTGTATTTCAATAGGTGAAATGTTTCTTATAAAAGGAGCATTAGCATTATTGCTGAAAGAAAGAAAGGAATTTATAAGAGCATTATACAACTATACTGTAGTAACTGTACACAAGAATTTAAAAAAATTCATGCATTCATTATTCTTTACTGCCTGAGATATAGCACTAATGGTGGATAGACTAAGGTCCAGAGCTGCTGCTACACGCTCAAAGAAGATCAATTGTTTTGATGTTGGTAAAGATTATTAGTCTCTACTTACTTCTCTAACAGCTGTTAAAGGTAACAGAGGGTAATTATTGTGACGTTCATTCTCCAAATATTCTATTAAAGACGCTACTAACTGTTTACATCGACTATTTAATTGGTTTGGGCATGTTTAATGAAATAATACACAATAAATAAGCACCAATTCAAAATGCACAGTAGATGTTCTCAAAATAATAGTTTTTATAATCTCAAAACTATATATTGTACTACAAAATACAAACGATGAAGAATTGTATTCTAAACAAAAGCACAATGGACAACAATGCGTTGAGAATGACAGTTATCAAATTTGTCGACAACCTAATATTTTAAATTTTCAAAAACAAATCATTTAGTTATTTAGTTTATGATATGCTATGAAAATAAATGTTTAATATTCAATATCTAGAAAAGAAAGATTACACTTTCGAATTAATTCGTTAAATTGACAAAAATCATTTGAATGATTTTCATTTTTACGAGTGGTACCATTGTCAGTCAGTGAAGTCATCGATAACGTGCATGTAACTTTATACTGGATAAACTAACTAACTATATAAGGATTTGTATCGTTGATACGTTTAGCCATGCTATTCCATTTCGGATAACGTGAATTACCCTATATATGCATTAGTGCCCTTGTGGTTTGCATTAGTGTAATGTATAAATATTTTTTGGAGCACATTATTTTAAAACTTAATATGTTTTGGCATTGGGAAGTAGCTAATTGTAACACAAAAAAAAGAATAGATCAGGTATCGTTGTTTAGTGTTGCAGAAGGACTAAAAGTAGAGTGGAAAAATATTTATAAATTATTTTCAAGGATATGTGTTTGTAAAGAACATTTTTCCAAATGAGACCTACTCGTGGTTATTATCGTAAACAAAATGGTGCCATAATTTGAAATGGCATATAGAGAAAAGAATGAAAAGTTTAAATGAAAGTCTTTCTTCATTAAACACTTGTTGTATTACATACTGAGTGTTAAAATAAATTGTGTCAACTGTTTGTGAAAAATTATGTATTAAAAAATTAAATTAATTTATACGTCATATGTTTCTTGATATATAAATTTTAAATTGAGAAATTAAATTATACACTAGGATTAATACTTGACAAATGTGATAACGAGAGAACATAATTACATTTCGTTCACTCTCAAGTAACATTACAGGGTATGAATCTGACTTCTTTTCAAGGGAATTTTAATCTGAATTTGGATTTTAAATATACCGTTTTTCGTTTTCAAGTGTGGTCTTATTTTTGTTATATACCTGAGGTGGTCGAATATTTGTTTGAAAAAATTATTAACGCTTTATTGAAAATGCAATAGAGGCTGATTAATTTTCGTCTGGGAAAGCCATGGTATAAATAGATAATTACTGTCGAAAAATATCTGAACAGGGTTAGAGTACCAATAATTGTGCCATTTGCTGGTGCAATATGCAACAGATTTGTTTTTATTAATGATTATCCTCATTGTGCGACAATTATCAATGATCGGAAAGAATATCATGGGATTTTAAGAATGAGCACCATGCTCTCCAGGTATGAATTTTTTTAGCATGTTTGGGAAAATATTTGGGCAGTTAAACATATGCTAAACTTTGTAATTGCGTTGTAAGTTAAATTTGGATAACAATAACTAAATAGTTTATTTTTATTTTGATGGAGACTGTTCCTATCATATTATCAGCATTTAAGGTCAGCCAGGTTTTATCCTAGAAGGTATTCAGTTGCTTGGAGAGATTCTGTAACAGTCAGTTTAAAATATTTCTTTATTAGTACATTTGTTGTTTTCCTGTTCTGCAGTTGTTTTGTTTCCCAAGTATCGTAAACGATTATTTAAACATATCATACATTTATTGTTTTCAACAACTATCCCATAATGTATTAATGTTCTTCTAATACCCCTTTAGAGGTTCCACAATGTACATGACTTGTTAATTTTGCTTGTCATATATGGAAATATTTATCTAGAAATTCCAGGACATGTGGATAAATCAAATTCGGGCAACCGTTTTATTTTGAATTACTAATTTTCATGATGCTTTCTCAGTGGACTGATTATTATTGTATGTAATGTATCTCATATTTTATTGATGATGTTCATGGCGTTTTGGGTTTTCTTTTCTTTTTGCTATCCAACTCCATTCGTTTTTCTATATATTGGTTGTTCTGAAGCGTTTATTTTTACCTTAATTTATTGAATATTTATATTCACAATTGTTTACCGTTTTAAATTTTTTATAATTAATTATATCCGTGTTCCACATATCTGTGGTTCATTCAATGCAGGGTCATACTTTCGCTGTAAATAGTTTAACATCATGCGTATATCTGAACAATGTTGGTTCTAATAGTGCCTCATATATTTTTTAACCGACTTCAAAAAGAAGGAGGTTCTCAATTCGTCTGTATCTGTTTTTTTTATGTTTGTTCACTAATTAATTTCAATTTGGACAGCGAAGTTGCGAAGTACAACTCATCAATGTACTTCCCAAAATATTTTCACTTTCGCTTGGCACCGACTTCATAAAAAGTATTTAATTGTAGCAAAATATTATTTCATGCTTTTTAGTTAATTTTCTTTTGAAGTCGGATTTTGTTTTTTTAGTTGTATTTATTGCCATAACTGTTAATATGTCTTACTACCAACAAAAGTGAAAATATATAAATATATTATTTCCAAATTTAGTTAATGCAAATGCAAAAAATGGGTAATCAACAGTTTTTAATAGAGAGATTTATGAAACTTTTATTATAATGAAAGCTCCAGCATTGGCGATAACAAAACCAATAAATTGTCAAGCTCGTTCCGATAATTTTGGTATGGTGAATTGTCTGTATTATTTATTCTATTAGCGAAGTAATGCTTCACTACCAAAATTGCACACGGCTATCGAAATCAATTCTGAACTATAAATTACAGTTATTAACTAATTGTAAATGGATTTGAACTTTGCTTATATAGATTTACAGTTAAACATATTCGACAAATTTAGTTTATATATATATATATATATATATATATATATATATATATATATATATATATAGATCAATGTTTAACGGCTGAACAAAAGATACAAAGTGGTAGTAACGGGAAGCAGCCAAGTGGTAGGGGAACTAATATGTGAAACCCTTTTTCCTAATGAGAGCTTTCGGAATCTGTTTTATTCCTTCTTCAGTCAATACATACTAAAAAGTTATTACAAAGGTATGTTAAAAACAGTACTAAAAAACGAAAAATATGCAACTTACGGAACTGAGTTATCCAGTCTGACCGGCATCAAAACACAAACATAACTAAATACATGACAACTGTGTCGTTAAAAAACTACATATAACTGGAACATTAATTTACGGAAAAATACTAAAATGTTACAATCTAATAGAATAAGAAAGTGTTTTTTAACCTAATTTCTGGTGTAAGTTTAAGGTGAATTCAATTCGAAAAGTCAAAACCCTATGTTGGAACGCGTGCAACACAGCCACTTTGGAATAGTAATGTTCTATGTAAGGAGTCATAGAGACACCAATAAGGACAGCAATAAGATCTCTGAGGTGTTCATGTCATTCTGAACTTAATCTAAGAACAACAGAGTACGTGAAAAACTTCTTAGGTGGAGAAAATGTAGATGACTTAATGCTACATATAGAGCTAACCCATCTTCTCCAACTCAAGAAGATTACAATAAGTTGTTTTGAGGTTTTGGAGATCTGTTTTCTTATTTATGCTGTTTTCCTGCTTATTGATGCAAACCATCTCAAGAAAATTTCTTTTGAACGTGTTGCTTTCTGAAGTTAGTACGTGGGGATTATCGAAATCAGGCCTGTGTTTGTTCTTAAGGCAGTGTTCGGCCAGAGCACATGTGCACTTTTTTAGGGCAATGTCACTTTTGTGGGATGTTATCCTGTGTTTGAGGTTTCTGGAGGTTTGTCCAATATAAGAGGATTGGCAATCTTTGCAATCGATTTTGTAGACAACATTAGTTCTTAGCAGGGTGGGAGTCTTGTCTTTCACTTTGCTAAACAGGTCACTAATTGTTTTGATGGATTTGTAGGCGAAGCAGATATTACGTTCGGAATTGAAATCTTGCCTGATTTTTGGGGTAATGTCTTTAATATAAGGAATAGAAACATAATTGACCTTAAGATTGTTCGCGCTTGAAACATTCGGAGAAGCCGCGGAAGATATTCTCGGTCGTAATCCATCCACCATGGATACCTGTGGGTTTTGAAAAATCAATTTGTTTAGAAGTTTGGAAGGATATGAATAGTTTAAAAAAATTTGAAACAGGATTTTTAAGTTTTTTTCTCTGTAGGATGGATGAGAGATTTCGCAGACTCTTCTCTTCATGCCATTGACGAGGTTAATTTTAATTTTTAAAGGGTGGTGCGAGTGGAAGTTGATAAACCTACCTGAACTAGTAGGTTTTACATACCAATCTATTTTTAACCGATTGTCCACATCTCTTATAACTCTAGTGTCTAAAAAGGGGACACTCGAGCCATAATCTTCTTCCTCAATTGTGAAATGTAAGTATTCATTATAGCTGTTAAAAACCTGTAACAATTCGGTGTTACCTCCCCTCATTAGTAAAAAGGGGTTTCACATATTAGTTCCCCTACCACTTGGCTGCTTCCCGTTACTACCACTTTGTATATATATATATATATATATGTTTGGGCAGACTCACATTTGCCCTCTTCAGGTCAGATCGCATAATTCTCGTAGCCTTCTGCTTTCGCTTCTAGTATTCGAGTAACTACCGTCGTCATTTTACCATCGATCCCGACAGGGATCAGTTATCAACTACGCGAATGAATTCCCGGAAACCACCTGCAACATATATATATATATATATATATATATATATATATAACTGTATTCTGTTAAGGAAATCCGAATGTGGAATGTGTCATATAACTTATATATAACGAGTGACACCATTTTGTAGAAAATTATCAACGAGGTCACACATAAACTTTCTTCACAAATACTGAAACTTTAAACCTGAAGATATATAAGATTTACATTGCCAAAAAATCTCATTTGTAACGGATTCACTTTGTTCACAAAACATCCTAAACAACATCACAAACAGATATGTTGCGCTTTATTGTACCGGATAAGAAAATTATGTAACAAGTAAGGTACTCACTTTTTTTTATTCTCTCTATTCTCATCACACAAATATATTTAATCTGATATGACATTATCATTGCGAACCTTATATTTTTTTATTTTCTGGTTCAGTTGTGTTTAGTTTTATTACCATTAAAAACGGGGTCTGCTTTAGACCCTGCAACATGCGAACTATAAGAAACATACAGACTTTCCAGCAATTTGTAGTGTTTTTCCCAAAAAAATCAGTAAAATACAAAAAAAAACATCCTCTATTATTTACTTCAATAAAACTTCGGCACAAGTTCATGGTGGAATTCGGAAAGTTTGCTATATTCTTTTTTCTTACTTTTTTTTTAAGTTTAAAAACTTGCCGGACCGGAGAATTCCCAATCCAAAATTATAGCGTTCAATAAATAGCTAAATATGCCCACCCTTAACATGTTTTTTAATCAAATGTCAATTTCCTTAAATTAATTATAGTTTATTCAATTTAAAATACAAAGTCAAGCTACTTCATTGGAGAGCTTTCAGCTTTCCAGATAACAAGATTTTTTCCAATCGCGGCTATAAAATTCTAAATAGGACATAAAACGTCTGATGGTTGTGTTAGTGGCAGCAGCAGCAACGGCAGCAATAGCCGGCTTTGCCCTCTTCCAGTTCAAATTTATTCCGCAGCTCTAAAGCTGGTTTTTGTAATAGATTTGCACTTGTACGGTAATCATTTATGCTGTCATTTCCTTGCTTTGCACTCTGCATGTTCCGTAGCAGGGGACGAAACGATCGCCAGTCGCTACTTTCATTTAAACGTTTAAGTATGCGGAATTAAATGTGTAAGCTGAACATGATGTATATTAATTCTTGGCTGATGACCCCTACATGTTGTAATGAAAAATGTTTACAATATACGCTTTTATCTCACATGTTATATCATTTCAGCAATACCGTGTGTGCGTGTGTATGTGTGTGGGTCCACAAATAAACCTCCTATTTCATTCTCCAATAGAATATAACGAGGACTTTTCAATGCTGTTAATCTAAAATTATTCAGGCAATCTAAACGCTCAATTTCCAATTCAGAAAATAACAAAATAGAAGTTGTAGAAACTTTGAACAGACAAGTGTCGCTAACTACAGAAATAATTATTTTTAATAAAACTGCAACTTTGATTAAAAATACTCAATAAGTAATAAATGCTGGAGTAAATAAAATAAGATCAGAATTTACTCAATTTATTTCCGAACTTAATGATTACTTAGAAACTGGAAATATTATTGATCAATTAAATTTATCTCCAAATATTGTTCTTCAAATCTTAACAGGTCTTGAAAGAAAATTCTATCCCACCAAAAACATTTTAATGTAAAATGTTGCCAAGACGAAACGAGACCACACTTAAAAAGTTATCAGATCTCATGCAGAGCCAAGCTTCTAACACAATTCGCCCTAACTCTACAAGCCCTAACTTTACAAAATCTACACCTTAATCAAAATATGTGGCTAGGCCGTTTCGTTATATGTATATAAATAAATTTTCCACCTCACCCCCATGTGATGGCTTGGCCGTTTGGCACCGAATTATTGATCAGAAAATTGCCATTCCAACGTCTTGTTAAGGAAATCCCACAGGATTTCAAGACCGACTTAAGATTTCAGAGCTCAGTAATAATGGCTTTGCAAGAAGCTAGCGAAGCTTATCTGGTTGGTCTTTTCGAAGACACGAATTTGTGTGCTATCCACTGGAAAAGTGTAACCATCATGCCGAAGGACATACAGTTGGCAAGACGTATACGTGGTGAACGCGCTTAAATAATATATAATTATCTCTGCAAGAGATCTGATAACTTTTTGACAGTGACTCTTCTTCTTCTTCTCTTCTCGTCTTGACAACATTTTACATGAAAATGTTTTTATTGGTACTTCATTCATTTTTGTAAGTTACTTATGACAACATATTTTTTATTTTTTTAACTTATTTTTCATTTTTTTGAGTGTATTTCCTGAAAATCAGAGGTGTTTTTTTCATAGTCCCTTTGTTTGCCTTTTTGGGCGTTGGTTTACTGTTAATAATAAGTGATAGATCAGGGCGCTTATGTTGAAATGTAGCTGACTGTTTTGGTTTAATACTACCAAAGTAAATATTTATAAGGTGAACTCCTTGCAAATTAGTCACTTTAGAGAGTGCTACATAAGCCTGCCCACAAGAGAACGTGGATGATCATTAACTATTTTATCCCAGGTACGGATTTTCGCATAATTATTTTTTATTCTCCACGTTTAGAGTTTTTAACGCATTATCAAATTGTTTTAACGTACCGCAATCAATTTGTAACTCATACATTTCTCTGATTAACGTTCAAGGAGAATACGATTTTACATTAAATATTAATATACGAAATATTAGTCTTGAGAAATCTGTTCAAATATAGTGGATTCATCTCTGCTGGTGATTTAGACTAAAATTTTTCAAATATATTGCTTAGGTTATATCGTAACACTTGTTCTAAAACCCATATGGCATCATTACAACTAAACCTGTACCATGGTTTTCCGTCTTTCCAAACACAGCTTTGGTGTGTCATCAGTTGCGATTGCGTTTTGATGATGGAGAGTTTTGATGCTAAAATTTTCCCAGAAATATTTCAAATTTTTCATAAATAGTTATATTTTCAGGGCTTTCTCTTAACTTTTCTAAAGCCGACACACAAATGTACTTTATCTTTTCAACTGTTTTTAGGTACTTTTCTCAATTTTTGCTGTTGTAAATAGATCATTTAAGAAATCTTCAAATCAAGTTTGTCGTTTATTTTAAAACTTAAACTCTTTATTATTTGCTCAACATTTTTTTATCTTAAATAGTCATTTTTCGATTAATCGTTTACGACTAGCTGCTTTCCCGGTTAACTTCGGGATGAAAGGCTTAGTATCGTGCAACTTTCTCACGGTAAACCTCCGGATGGGAAGCCGAATATAGTGCAACTGCTTCTCATTGATCTCCAGAGGTGAAGCTGAATATAGTGCGACGTACTCCTGGTGTTGTTCCGCTTGTGACTGAGTATAACTGAGAAGTGTATTTTTTGTTCTCAGATTTTTTACAGCAGTTGACGGAAGATTGCTAAATTTGTTGATGTCATGATAATTTTGAAGTTTTAGGTCGAAGTGGAAACTACATTATTTGATGTTGATGAAGCAATCATTGGAACTAGAACGTCATAGTGACCACGTAAATAACGTCCACTGAATCGCAAACGTTTTGCAGGAACGCCGATATGAGAAAAAAACTATCTATGTTCATTTTTAAATTAGTAAGAAAATTGACAATTAACTTACAATTACATCAAAGTAAGTATTCCGAAAATGTTGCATTCAACAAGGCAATCGACGGGCCCGCTATCAAAGATAAGTATTTTTAGATACTGGGCTGGTTTGAGGTGTAGGAGGCGTTCGCACACTACTATTAAAATATTCTACACACAGGTAAGTTCACGTAAACGTAAATACATCATAACACCTAGTAATGTGATAGAAGACTTCAACTCATTCAAGTCGCATCAAAAATCGAATCGAAACGTGCACCTCAAACGACCTTTACCTATGTCGGCCAGCTCGCTTGCTTCATCTACAATGACAGCGGGGAAACACTAGGCGTTTTGTGCACCACCTGATTCCATTCAATATATAAAAAATTGATGAATTGAATTCAGTGATAGATTCTATATTTAAATATTATGGAACCGATAATTTAATATTTTCTCCAAAAGATGAAAATCTAGAAAGATACTATGATGTATTAAAAATAAATGCTTATTCTGAAATTACAAAACTATTTTTATTGTGCACTTGTCAATTGTTCCCATTTAGTACGATATATAACACATGAGAATTTATTTGTAAAACTCCTTCCTGCAATGTTGAATCTTTGAGATTAATATTAAACTAGAGTTCAGACCAATAATTTAAATACAGTAAACAATCTTCTGAGGTTTTATTAAGTGTAAGACGTGTTATAGTGTTGTCATGGACATATTATTATATTTATTTATGGTGTTATTTGGCACTGTTGTTAATTCAGTCTTGCAAGAGGCTTTTCACAAAAACTGGAAAACTTATGTCATAGAGGTTGGTTATCTACTTATAAAGTACAATTAAATGTTTTTGCAATATATGTAATAACTTACTTCTTAATTACCATTAATTTAAAAAAAAGATTGGTACATATTTTATTTTTATTGTGTTCAATAAAGAATACTCTTATCTATGGCGTATGTTAATATTCGTGTTCTGTTAATATATTTCTCAATTCATTTCTATTATGTATAATGAATTATGATGTATTACTGATAAATACTAAGAATTAATGTAAAAAACTTATTCACTATATGTTAGTATTCCATAAACATTTTAAATGTTTTTTTTTCAAGAACATACACCATTACAATAATAATAATATGTACTTATAATAGGGTTTCTAAGACATATTATTTTATATATTATCAGTTCCCTCATTTATAACCATTACAATAATAATAATATGTACTTATAATAGGGTTTCTAAGACATATTATTTTATATATTATCAGTTCCCTCATTTATAATTAAATTGTCAAGATTTTAACAATTACAATGATGAACGAAAGTATATCTGAAGGCCAACCTAACGTATATTATTTGCAAGATCAAACAAACTACTGTTAAATTTTTCAATCATCCTTTTCACCTACAACGACAACCACGACCAGAAACGATGAGTATGAGAACCACTGCTATCTGATATTTGTTTTATCCGTCGAAACAGTGTTTTGGGCTCGATTGTTGTTGCTGTTAGAAAACGCAGTTGAGGTTAGGTACTTTTTTAAGCCAGGACTGTTTACGTTATTGTTCGATAAGCGCTAAGCAGTAGTAAACGTATATCTGTTATCTTTTATTTTTAGCGGACAATAACAGTTATTGTTGTTGTCGAGTAAATAATAGTTGTTAAAAAGCAGCTATGTTAATAACGCCACATCACTAGGACATGATCGGACTTGTGCTTCTTTCTTGACTCCGGTGGCCATCCGTTCAGGTTCCCCCTCCCCACTCATTTGCGACTTCCCCTTTCAATAATTTTAGTGGCAATTCTAAATACATCTTAAATTAAAATGTTTGAGTTGTTTTTAATAAAATGTGTTTTCTTTACATACGTTCAATTTTTCTAGGTCCAATGCTCCTCCAGAAGTCCGTGCTACTATATTTACGCAACTGAATACATACAATAAGATAAATTAACAAACAGTGAAATTTATTCTAGATGAAACCCTCCGATATGGACAAATTCGTAATAAGCACTGTAGCAATGGCGTCACCGATTCTGTTTTTTTTTTTTTTAATTTCAATATCACCATGCATGTCAGTAACATAAACTTATATCCCCACAAAAATAGTACATTGCAGTGAGGTCTAGAGACCGTGGTAGCAACTGTATCGGCTCATTGCGACCAATTCATTTTTGGACGAAATTTTCATCAAGCCAATTGTGACAATAACTGTACAAAGTGCTGGGCAGCCGTCTTGCTGATATCCAATGGTCTTGTAAATTCCAGACTTTATAATAATTTAAATTAAGTCTTCTTTAGAGGAAAAATGGCCCAATTAGTTTATTGAACTTACACCATACAAACATTCATTGATTTTATTAAATTATGTACCTACTGTTTTTACAAAGTTGAAAGATGAGATTTGCATTTGCCCAAAAGCGCCAATTTTAAGCACAATATAACTTTCGTCACTGAATATAATATGATGGTGAAAATTACGGTTAACCAATATGCGACCGCTAGTAGTAAAGAAAAAATCATATCTCTTTTGAAGGTTATATATAAGGGTCAGTTTATGTGCGTGAAATTTATTTAGGGTCGAAATAAATGTTGTATACATGGCTTTTAGGTAGATCATCCACAAGATCTGCTCTGGCTCTCAAAGGTTGTCGAGGATTGTTGCTAATCGATTCTAATATGACAATTGTTGCAGCATCCCCGTCATCACGTTTTTTGGCTTTTATACTTTCTTCACCGTAAACGCCAAATTTATGTACCAAATTCCTTAGGGCGTTAACAGAAACTTGTACATCCTATAAAAAATATCTGTTTTGCATATTTATAGGACACCTCATTAATTCCATAACATTTGATCAAGTAAATACGCTACTCTAACATGTTGAAGGCAGAATCCACATTACTTATTATTACTTACTTCTATTGGTAAAATACTCCTCGATATTGTCATTACTGGTTGTTTTCGGATAGATAGTTGGGGCATCTCTGGTTTTAGGATACTACTATTAAGCTAATCAAATTAAGACTAAATTGAAAGATTTTAATATCCATTGTCTTGGTAACCATAAACACCTTATTTGGCTTTTCATTTTCATTATGCCGTAACAAAAATATATTGTTTTTTTAATTTCACTACATTTCTGTATTTACTGCGTAACCTGTATAACAAAATCAGATTTTCTCAATGCGAACACTATTTAGAAGAGAAGCGGGGGAAATTATAAAGAATGAATTTTTAACGAAAAATTTAAACTAATAATTACGGGTATAGTTAACTCCATCCGTTTACACACGGTATATTGAAATAATCCAATTTTGAGTTTTTAAGTTTAGGCCATTTTTCAAACAGTAGTATGTTTTTGATATTTTTTTATTTTGAATGTTTATCTGGGATTTTCTCTCCTCGCAATGGTTTCTGAAAAATACAGATAAGTTAAGTACTTTAGAAACTACTTATGTTTTTGATACTTCCAATTTCTATCTATAGGTTTCTTGTGAACATAACATGAAGAGTGACACGCAAAAATTAACATTATATTTTATTGAGAGAGATTCGCAATAATCTAATTAATTTTTTCAAAAACGTGTTCTACAAAATGGAGAAGCCACTTAAAAATTTACGGGAACAACGAATATTTGGTGTCTGAAAAATTAGCCTTATAGTATTCCGACTATGAACTTTGTAATAGATTTTTGTAGTTCTATGGACTACTGAGTATACCGGTAATAGAGGTGAAGTTGAAATAAAATCCGCATATCTTTACGTTTGATATACTGATTCATTATCGGATTGGACTTTTATAACTCAATTTTATTTCAATTAATTTCCATAGCGCTATATAAAATTAGGTGGTTTTAGGAAACTGCTTGACAACTCTGACTTTTCTTACACACAGTTTGTCATAGTGTAATTTTGATAGGTGTAAAGTTAGTAAAAAAAATATATAACGCTATAAATATTGACGGAAGGTAGTTTTTTTTCGCGTATTTTTTGGGGAATATCACATTCGCAATGGCCTCTGATGTCCAGGATGACTGGAGTGAACGGTGGACTATGGGTCAGATTACATTTTTTAACGAAAACGTAGTATGTGGGCGATGAATACAGATATTTGAATTGAACCTTTGTTGATGTGGATTAAAAGAAAATTATTTATAAAACCTTCCTGCGTATAAACATCCTTCTTTTCTTTTAGTTAAGTCTCCAAGAAAATTAGAGATTGATACTGACTTTTCTTATAATGTAATCAGTGCAGATTAGGTTAAAATTTATTAGAATACCATCATCGGTTAAATTAAGAGTGGAAATGCAGGGGGAGAGTCTCAAAACCCGAAAAATCGTTGAAAAATACGATTCCAAAACAATTTCGTTCCCCATTGTGGGGAATATTTACCATTGGCATTCCTCACTATTAGTAATGTGTAACACTATGCCTTGTCGCACTTTTTTGTTAACCCTTCACATGTGTCAAGGGTGCTGACACGATCCCAATAACCCTTTATGACACACTTTGTGCCGAGCCTCAGATCGTTGCAAGCATTAACGAAATATAAAATTACACCGGCTCCCTCTTACTCGACACCATTTAAATTAGTAATATTTTTTATTTACTAATAAATAATGTGCCTATTCATAAATTTAAAAATTAAACATTGTAAAAAATCATTTTGTTCTTGTTTATGTAAAGTCATATGTGTGTCTGGTACGACGAATAAAATTGAGTTATATGTATCAGCAACTACAAACTCCAGCTCGTTTAGGTTTTATATGAATAAAGTGTGCTGCAAAGCCGCAACTCACTAAATGTTGCTGTGCTCTGTGATAGCGTAAAGGAAGACTGGATATTGAGTACCAAAAAAGAGTCACCATCTCTCTCGGCATTGTTTAACTCAAACTGTGTGCTCTCTTTTCACATTAACAATTTTTTTTCAAAAATGTTTTTACCTTGACTTTGTGATCTACTAATCTTCTTTCTGTCTCTAATTAAACTAGTGGTCGCCCAGTGGTCGAAATTCGACCCTATTTCATGAAATTATAAATGTATATTTTTATAAAAAACAGAGTTGAGGAGAAATCGGAGAAGTGGATGTAATGACCAAAACTGTTCACTCATATTGACAAATTTATTGAAATAGATAGAAAATAAAAATGTAATCAAATATCGGTATTCCAAACATTTTTGCCAAATGATTGACCCGCAAATTTTTCACTGGAACGGCTCCTGGCAGAATATCCGATATAATGATTGGAAGATTGTTCTTTGCAACCTAAAAGTTTTCATCATTTGCGGTTTCAGTCAAGTTCTGGAATATTAAAGAAAAGAGAGGACCAACAACCCTATGAGAACTTAAATATTTAATACATTCTCTATTGTCCGCTGTCTGACAATTTTTTACACAATACCTTCGGGAAGGTTGTCATAATAATTAAATACACATTAAAAACAGAATATATAATATGAAAGTTACTGCAACGTGTCCGAAAAATCAATACAGACCTACTACATTGACTATTTAATCACTAAACAATAACAACGCTTGCATGCCACTTCCAGAAGTACATGCTCGAAGTATATAATAGCATCGGTCCCTCTATATATAATTACTCAATGTTTTGAGTTTTGACAGTCTAGTCTGGCGGCAGCGGAACATTCAGTTGTTTGGCGTTGACACAATGGATTTAAATAATGAATTTTTATTATATTTTATTTAATGAATCAACCAATATTATAAATTAATATATTAGCATTCTCCACTGAAGGTCGTCAGTAGCTACTAAACAAAACAAAAATGAAGAAAATCGGTTGAGACACAGAGGAGAAAATGGTACCTATTCGTTTTGTCTTTGACTATTTATATATAGATATATCCAATAACATTACATTTCTCTCGTGTTCTATAAAATTAATGATTCACTGAATGTTGGGCCTAGGACAACTAAGAATTAGAGTATGCGTAAATGTTGTTGCCTGTATTTAAGGTATGTCGTAAAAGTAGAGTTTTCGTAATTTGGAATATAACTGATTCTAGATGTTTTTGTTAGTTTATAACGTACAAAATAGGGCCAGGCGAGAATTTAAAAATACTCTAGGCCAATGTATGTATTTTGTTAACTTATAATGGGCCTGGAAAGACAAAATGAGAGTAATAAAACTGGATTATAATAATCGTCAACTGTCAACTCTTCTATTATGCTATATGGCCCAATTGCGCCATAATACATACATAAACGTTTGTTCGAATTGCCTACAGACGGAAGATAATTTTTATATTTAGATTGTTAATCAACATGTGGACAGTAAGTAACAGTGATTTAAGTTTATTAGCAGTGGCATGTGTATGCATAATACAGAAGAAACAAAACCGATTATTAAAAAAACGAAAGCCACGAAGTAAATGAGTAAAGAACTGGTTGTTGCAGCGAGATCGATATTCACATGTAAATCTACTGGAAGAACTCCGATTAGAACCCGATGATTTTCGAAATTATGTCCCTATGAATGAAGATTGCCGTCTTTTCTACTTCTTTCCACTTTTCCACCAATATTTTATACACGTCGGTTTTTTTATTCCTATTCATATAGTTTTTGGATTTAGTTTTCCATAAACAGGGGTGAGATTTATAAAGTTCAGTAAACTCTATTAAAAACTATTTTGAATAATTTCTACTATCAGCCATAATAAACCACAGTTAACACGAACCGCACTGACATTATCCCCTATACCTAAATGCGTGTTCCCTACACACAGAGAAATGTGTACGTGTAACTTGTACGCAGCACCTGGATATATTTTCGACAGATATTTTAGGCAAAATGTGTAGGGGCGTACTTGTACCCGCGTAAATATCTCAAGGTATATTTGTGTGTCTGTAGACGCCTTAAGACTTTACTGACACACTGAGCCGTGCGTGTGGTGAGGTGTCAGCAGTCCAAAATCGGAAGTGTTACCCATCACTACTCACTATAGGTATGAAAATTTGGAGGATGGCTGTCAAAATATAAAAAACTTGAAAATCAATTCTGGTTAATGAATTTTCAGTTAATTTTATTAAATATTTTTAGCTAGATTTAGCCAGATATATAATTATTGAATTGTTCAGCCTCTTAATATCGTTGTACTGAAGGGTGGGTATGCCTCTAGCAATTATTTACTTTATGCAATTTATTGTTTCCAACGGAATGCCTAAATGATTAAATGCAAATGCATCACATTCAAACACACTTTGCTTTTCATAATTTTTAGTTCTTGCTTAACGTGAATTCAAATCGCCATTAAATGTGATTCATTTTCAAAAGTGGTGTTCCCATGAAAATCCATCTTACTTTCAGCCTTACAGTGAGGGTTGAGAACAACAATCTCCCACTGTGGTGAATTATGACGATATAGTTCTTGGAATGGTGTTTAGCAGTTTTTTCGGCGATATTTTACCACCCTCTTAATTTAGGGCATGATGGTATTCTAATGTTTCTTTAATCTACATTAATTACCATACAATTTAAAAAGAATATGTAACAGTAGCTTTTACGTATTGTTTGAGATATAACATTAAACAAATGAAAAACTAAATAATTTGCTTTTATGCAGATGACCTATTGCTCAATTCGAAGAAACATTTACATCAACAACTAACAAAATACTGCACGTCCAGCCTTCGTGCCATAAGATTACTCCAGTAATTTCCTAATGACATTTTTCCGGAGATCTAATTGTCGAAAGTGGAAGTTAGTAGGTACCACGTTTATACAGTCTACAACTGTTGACAGCTAACAGATGGTGCAAGTAGTAGTTTCGAAAGCGCAGTAGCAATTAAACGTACTCTATTAACGTCGTTGTTTCGAGAGAGATCTGGAGTATTCCACTCACTTCGTGATGGTAGTAATTGCAGTATAAAAAACTCAGCGAAACGACCGTTAGTTAGTGTTCTTAACGGAGGCGAAGAAAACGAAACTGAAATAAAGTAGAGCGTAAGTCCATTTAATAATTTTGATTTGACTTGTTTTTTTTTTATATGGGAGTTTGCGGACAGAAAAATTTTAAGCAAATTCAAATCGCAACAATCTTTGTTTGCTAAAGTCAACACTGAATAAGAGGCTGCAACTGCAAGCTTTCGTATGGCTTTTGAAATTTCAAACATGGAACATCATTCTCTGAAAGTAAATTTATTTAAAACTAACAGTTTGCCAGCGAACATCGTGACTCGTAGTATAGAAGACATGGCATAAAATCGATCTTCTTCATAAGCCTTCTTTAGTTTTTTAAAGTATTTTATTTATTTTTTAAATTTTAATGCCGAATTTCCTATATAAATTTTATTCTTATTTTGGTTAATCTCATCTGAAATTTATTGATACTTAATTCCTTTTATTTTTTTATAATATTGTACTTTATAATATTTTTCAAGTTTTTGTCGTTGCTCGTATTAAGCATGAACACCCAAATATGCACGAACTGAATTTGGAGTTGCAGTGAGGATACCAGCTTCTCTCTGATTTGTAGCTACACGAATATCAAATCATTTCTTGCAGAAAATAATACTGTTTTCAGAATTATGTAAAAAATGTTTCACAGATTTTAAAACATACCAGATATTCTGCCACACAGTTTCCAGTCGAGTTGGAAATCGGAATAGTGATTTTGAAGCAAAATTTTTATACTCGTTTGTCAGACTTTGATGTCATTGTGAACGAATTTTAGATTTTTCCAAATCCTTATCATAGCAGCCCACGGCTGGAGACCCTAGATCTTGATAAAAAATTAATCTATTTTGACGCATAAAATCTCAAAGATGTTTCTTTCTTTAAAAACGTAAGTTAAAATTTTGATAGTCGAAAACTTAGTTTTTCCACCTTCATATATTGCCTAGTTATCCACAAATAAAAATAGTCTTTTTCCACACCAGTATGTTTTCTGATTATATTTTTCGGAACAACTGGACAAATGCTGAATACAAAAAGTAGTAATGCTTCATCCCTTCAATTGTGCATATCTTATACTGGGCTTTAAAACGGACGCCATATTCTGAATAGAGAGTCATATCTTTCGTTGGCAGCTACCACGTACACACTCTATTGTTATGTATAATACAATCTGTTTTAATCGGTTCACTTATTTATAGGTGACATGTGTTGTGAAATGACAATGTTTTGTGACTATGAATAATAAAGCTGCTTTTGTTGAAATACGGATGATGCTCCAAAAGAACGCAATTCAAATTCCACGGAATTATTAATAATTAATCTTTATCTGCATAATCAGTTTGATATTTTCTTTTTCTTTGCTCATTATGCGTAATGTGCACATGGGGTAAATATATATTAAGCAATTTATTACCTTAAATTTATATGACTGTACTTACTTTTAAACAAGCAACGGTAAAACCAGATTAATAGTTTATTCCCATGTCTTTAACGACGGGTATTTTTCAAGAATTTTCTAAATAGGAATTCTTGAAGTTGTTCTCGTAGTTCAGGAATTTCAAACTGAAACCATTTTATAAGTACAAAGTATATAAAAAGAAAAACTAACATGATACGGAAGCGTTTCGAATTTTTCAACGTCTAAAAGGATAAAGTGTGACACGGAAAAACTTCGTACTTTTTTGGTCACAAAATTGTTGGACCGAAAGGATTTAAGAATAAGTTTTCGTGCTAAAGATAAAATCTATTTAAAACACTGGAATATTCTCATTCGGTCAAATGTTTCGCAGTTTAATCCACTTTCAGATCCGTGTCCCATACATTATTTTGTAAAATACGTTACGGAAGCAGTCGAGTCATTACATTTACAGTTGTAGATATCATTTCAGTTAAAGTGTTTAATTAAATTTTAACCCCAGTGTAGTAACTAGCGTGACAATTATATAATTGGACAGTTTGTTTAGTTGATATATTTATATCTATACTTCTATACTAATATATACACAAGTAAAATTTATTTTTTTGTTTGTTTGCACGGTGTAATCTCTGGGAGTAGTTAACCGATTTTAAAACTCAATTGTTAGAGCCGTTTTGTGAAAATGTACGAGTTGCACTAATTTATATTGAACTACTGAATTTAATAACGTAGCAAAAATTCACCCATCGGACAAATGAGAGAAGTATTTATTCAGTACATGACAATTGTAATGTATAGAGACGTAATGGTGATTTTGAGTATTAACAATATTCGGGGGGACTGAAAAGTTCTCATCAACCGATTAATGACAGGTGAAATCTAAAAAAATATATAAATGTCAAAAATATAAAAAATATCAACCAACAATTATAATTGCAAATGAGAAGAAATTACATAAATTACCAAATTATCAAAAACCTCAAAATATTAGTAATACTAAAATTTCACAAAATTGCAAAAACTATTGCATCAAAAAACCGAAAGTTTCAAAATTCTAAAATGTACAAAACATCAAGAATGCCAAAATTGTTAAATATCACAACGTCAATGTGGAAAATGTCAACAATGCCACAAATGTCAAAAACGTGAAAAAGGGCAGTGATAAAACAGGCCGAAAAACCTAAACGGAAAAAAACTGCAAAACCAAATTATTAAATGTCAAAATCTCAAACACGTCTTCTTATTAATTCCCTAAATAATTTATTTTGGATTGTTGCCATATAAATCTCAGTCTTGACAGTTGATGTGAAAACGGTTCACACAGAAATCTAAAAGTGTAGGGGTTGTGAAAGTTTTCGAGATCAATACTCGTATGTTAAATAAGTTTATTTGTCTTCTCCGTGCGTAGGCGGGTCGCTGATAATGTATATATATATATATATATATATATATATATATATATATATATATATATATATATGTTTTTAAGTTTTCGCAGGCACTAAATGTTTTAGGTGGTTTCCGGGAATTCATCCGCGTAGTTGATAACTGATCCCTGCTCTTCAGGTCGGTTCGCATAATTCTCGTAGCCTTCTGCTTTCGCTTCTAGTTACTCGAATACTAACATTTTCAGGAGGGCGCGTGCTGTTATATAGTCGCGGCTCGGCGCCTATCGGTAGGCACCGTGAACGACTGCGTGTGATTGGCCCTTGGCGCTCAGTGGGTACGCCTCCCGCCTGCTGATTTGTTATTTCCGGTTGAGTTGTTATTGGACGGATCCGGGCCGGTACGGTGTTTAGTAGAATTTTCCAACAATTCGAAAAGTTCTGAATTTCATTACGTGCGTTTAGACTGTGAAGCCTCTTCGCTATTTCAATTGCCTCTCTTACGAGTCTTGATTGCGGGTGTTCTATATTTGCCAGTACTCTGGTGTTCTCAAAGTCTATTCGGTGTGACATCGTGGTGGCGTGTTCCGCAATGGATGTTGTTTTTTCCAGCTTTCTTATAGCGTTCTGGTGTTCATCAAGACTAGCTTGAATTCTTCTATTGTTTGCCCCACATTGGTTTTATGACAGTCTGCACATTGAATCTCGTACACTCCCTGTTATTCTAAAGGGATCCTCGTCTTCGGAATCCTCAACACCGTGCTTATTTTTCTATCTGTATTGAAAATTTGAAAATAGTATCGATATTGTGTCTCCGTAGAATTCTTGCAATACTGTCCGTGGTACCCTTGACATACGGTAAATAAGCCTTGGTTATTGGTGTCTCATGCTCCTCGTCTGTTTGACTCGGTTTTGACTTTAGCGCTCTTTGTATATTTCGGTCTGTAAATCCGTTTTGTCTCAGAACTGTTTTTAAACTGTCCATTTCCTGTTTGATGTTATCGACACATTTCATCGAAATACTTAGAAAAACGGTCTTACAACCAGAGTGTATTCTTGTAAGTTTTGACATAGTGTCCCTTTTCACCAACATCCCTTTCGACGAAGCCTTGGATATCATAATAGAAAAATTCAAACCACCTCAACACCTCGTAGACTTACCAAGGCATTGTCTGATGAACACCTATTTTGTTTACGAGAACTAACGATACAAACAAGTGGAAGGAGCTCCAATGGGATCACCACTCTCACCAGTTATAGCGAATCTTTTTATGGAAAACTTTGAGGAGTTGGCACTAAGAACAGCAACTCTTAAACCCAGTTTATGGTTGCGATATGTGGATGATACATTTGTGATTTGGCCTCATGGGAGGGAACACCTCAACACATTTTTAGACCACCTTAATGGCATCCATCACAAAATAAAATTTTCCATGGAGGTTGAAGCCAACAATCAACTACCATTCCTTGATGTTCTCATAAATTGGAAGGAAAATGGAACTCTTGGACATAGAGTATGTAGGAAAGCAACTCACGCCAACAGATACCTTCATGCTAATTCTCATCACCACCCAGCCCAACTACAAGCCGTCGTCAAGACTTTAGTAACCAGATCACAAAGACTAGCTGACCAGGATAACATCAAACAGGAAATGGACAGTTTAAATGAAATTCAGAACTTATCGAATTGTTGTAAAATTCTTTTAAACACCGTACCGGCCCGGATCCGTTTTATAACAACTTAACCGGAAATAAAAATCAGCAGGCTGAAGACGTGCCCACTGAGTGCCTACCGATAGCCGCCGAGCAGCGACTATATAACAGCGCGCGCGCTCCTCAAAATGTTAGTATTCGAGTAACTAGAAGCGAAAGCAGAATGCTACGAGAATTATGCGAACCGACTTGAAGAGGGCAGATGTGAGTCTTTAGAAACATCGTCATTTTACCATCGATCTCAGCAGGGATCAGTTATCAACTACGCGGATGAATTCCCGGAAACCACCTAAAACAAATATATATATATATATATATATATATATATATATATATATATTTACTTATATTGATGTATCATCCAATCCTGAACTGAACTATCCGATCATAATGAATTGTCGAATTTATTCTGCCTTAATTTTTATAATGGATGTTAATTATTTTAGCAGTAGTTTTGCAAGTTTCCCACTGTTCATAATGAACAGCTTCTTCTGTTTTCATATTCACTTCTATCTATAATACTGATTGCCACCTGAACTTATTCATACCCGGTTTGTTCAATTTATATTGTTTTCATATATAATTTCTCTATTATCACAAACACAATTAACACTATATACGCTAATATTATGTATTTTAAATTTAATTTTTAAATCAATTACTTATTATTACTGAGGATATTGTTTTGTGTTTGATTGGTATTAAGATGTATTGTCTTCTCCTGCGTAATTTTTATAAGATCAATAGATAATGCCCAAAAAATATTTAACCTAAAAGTGTCTAAAATAACTCGGTTATCAAATGTAAAAATATCAAAATGCGTTACGTTGTTACTATATATATTTCGAAAATAAATTTGCAACATTCAGGAAATCAGTAAGAATCTCATCTTTTTTCAGGACTCCAGAGTAAGGTTGTTCGAAGACGTTTACCTCCACGGTAGGAAAAAGCTTTTTGAATACATTTTAATGTTCCCATGACAAATACAACGTTCATATGCTTAAGTTTACTGCGTTCCAAAATAATAGAAACTTACAGTGCAACCACGGAGCCACGAAAACTGCGAGCTTGACGAAAAGAACTGCAAATCTACCTTGTGGTAGGCAGAAAGAATACTTTTATAAAATTATTTTTATATTACGACCACTAATATCGTCCATAGAGGTAATAGTAAACGTAGAGTGTCTGGACGTATCTAACTCTGTTTAAGCTCGCTTTTGATTGGTGCTTAATTGCAATTGTCAAATGACATATAGTCAGGGGCACGTCCCCCCTTGCCTCCCTGTAAATACGCCTAGGCATATGGCGATTGTCTGAAAGCTCAGATACGTCCACTCGGCGTCCTTTCTCCCCCATTCAGCATTACCGTGTCTGCTTATAGAGGCGCTCATACCTCACAGTCTATCTTATCTTTATGATATCAACGTTATCCCATACAAAACGCATTGCATTCGAAAGCTGCAATTACAAGCATTTTAATGTTGATGATCGTGATAGGGACATATAGACATTAAAGAAAGCATTCTTCTTACCGCCGGGGTGTAAATGAGAACCTCATTCTTGTGTCCTGACTATAAAAGCACATCTATTCTTTTATGTTTGCTGTTTGCAAACTGTTTTTTATGTGCGCAATTACTGTCAATTCCATGGTTGTCACGATTTGGAGACAACACTATACCTTTCTAGATCCGCGGATACATCGATGATTTCTGGAATCTTTCGAGAGCAGAGCAAGCACAGAATCTATAAAATCTTAAATAACCACTAATCAATAAATTACTACATTGTGAATTTTGATAACAATATAGAGTATTCCGGTGTTTAAGGTTAACTGTTAACTTTACATATTATAATTAGACGCAAATTTTAATACTTTTTATGATCTAATGCAATTTTTGAGCTCTTCATTTTTGAGAGTTTTACCTAATCTTGAATAAATTTTTGCTAATAGTTTCTAGTTACTGTTTTAAATTCTTATGATAACACATTATTTCGTGTTTTGTCTACTATGTTTCTATCTGCTAACAGTCCCCGTTTTCCAATTACGACGCACAGAGAGGCACGGTGCGTACCTTAGAACATAAAAATTGAAGGTGCGTACTCTGTGCCTGTACAGCAAAGCACACTGTGCTTGTGTAAATGGCCATAAATGGAACGTGTTTTAGTTCTTCAAATACATTACAAATGTCATTAATGAAAAAAGTTAGCACAAACTAGATAAACAAAGCACATTTAAATAAACTACTGCGCTTTTAAATTTATTTGCCGCTTCATTATAAATAACTTTTTTTGCAAAATCACTGAAATAGACAATGGTATATTTTTCTCTCAGCTTATTTGATTTTAAATTTTACATTATTGAAGGGTGGTATATCATTGGTTAAAAAAATCATTTTCTAATTGGTAATTCTGCTTAACATATATGCAATATATTACCGAGTTCTGAACCTTCTGGTCGAGCTGGCAATTTGTAGTGGTAACAAGATAATTGGCGTTGTTAGTTTCATCTTTCTCTAACTTTATCGAAAATTATTTTGTAAGACAGAGAGAACGAACAACGGTGTTGTCACTTGACTGTATATCACCTCACTCTATGGCAATATTTTAGTCTATGACTGCTTGCACATTCGATACACCCAATTTTTTCTTGTGCGTCTCTAGGCGCACATTGTGTCATGCTGGAGTATTAATGGAACGGTGAAGACTCGTGCACTATGTCACACAGTGCGCCTGTGGGTGTAATTGGAAAGTAACCACCACAGATCATACAAAGAGCCTGCTGTGCAGGCACAGAGTACACACTGTGCCTCTCTGTGCTCCATAATTGGAAAACCATAAAAAGAAAACAATAACAAATTGGCTATTATTGTTTTATTCCTTCTAACTTCAAAACTATTGACTGTATCATAATACTTTGAAAGGGAGTTTTAATTGAGACACCTAGGAAACGAGTTCTTGAACAAAGTTAATACCTTTTCTAAAGATGCTATAGTTGGATGTGTCAGATGAGAAGTTTTTGCAAAATCGGTTATGGACGATTTGCGGCCGTTTTTTTGCAAATCTGATTCTAATTGAGCAAACGGATTTTGCATTTCGATGACGAACTAGAACTTGTCTATCTTCGATTTCCATATATGTTTGGAGAAATATGTTAAAAATTCCTCCTACCCTAGCTCAAAATGACCAATCTCCGATTTCGCGCCGAGTATTGGGAACTAAAGTAGCGAAAGAGGAAAATAAACTTGGATGTTTCTATTTTTTGATATGGGCCCAAAATCGCCGCGATTTGCTAATAACGCGATTTTGCAATAGCTTCAAAATTGTTATGAACGGGAAATGCTCCGAACGACAAAAAATAATTTGCATGTTATAAAAGAAAAACCAAAAAGACTATTTTTATTATTTAAAACAGGCAAAAGAGACTTCGTCATGGATTTTGGCTTTTTATCATCTGCAGAGGAGATGTTAATGGCTTGCTGGTAAATTTCACCCACCATAAAGGCGCTACTGCCTATCCTACATTTATTGTACAGAACATTTTAACAAAAAGGTGAAATTGTGTTCTAATTCTAACTAAGGTCGTGAAAGATTAGGCACAGAGGATAATGTTGAAGATTATTTCAAAAATGTGGCTGAAAGACAAGTAGCATGAATGGAGCTAACTTGCTGAATTCAAATATTTATTTTCAATGGGATATTTTCCTCAAATTTTAGGAAATATGCTTTTGCAGATGTTTGCCAACACATTAGAGAGAGAAATCAAATATTACAAGTCTCTTGAGGTACAGATTTCTCTAACCGAGACGCTCTTAAAAATAGTCTCAAAGATACAAGACTAAATTAATATATTAGATAGTAATATTTTGTTGGTTTAGAAATTACATATATATTCTTTGTTAAATAAAAAAAACTCTTCAAAAATTGTGTTTATATTTATTAAATAAACAATTTATTGATGCTTTCCCATTATTAAACTAATTCAATGAATTTGCCATAAATAAGCAAATGTTGAGAGGACAAAGCTAACGAAATTAAAATTAAACAAAAATGGTACTTCCTGCTATCAAATTACTGACAAATCCAGTCTTCGTTAGACTCACGCCTTGTACCATAAAAATCAAGTTCTCTTCAATAATTATTTGCAAGTATACACAGACTAGTTATGGGACTGTGCATACTGTAATTAGTTCAATGGACCTGAACAAAAATAATTCATGAACACACATGTATTGAAACCAGAGTTAGTAACTCAGAACAGAACAATTTCATTATTACAAACTTAATGTACATATTTACATATATCTGTGGCTTTTACACATTTGAAATCTAATAATATTGTCAATACACCATAATTAATTTGTTCAAGTAATCCTAATTTGGAACCTCTAAACCAAAAAAATCATCAATTCAGTATAAACTTTGCAATATGGGGACCATAGAGGACTTGCATTTTCAGAAGAAAAATAAAGTAATTTAAAACAATATATAATAAAAACATATTAGATACATAATTTTCTGAAATTGGGCGAAAGTTTTCAGTAAAGGACCTTTCTCAATTGACACATATTATGTAAAAACACAGTTTTGCACAAACACCAAACCTTCATTTTAAACATTCAACGCCGTTTCAACAACTCTAAGTTGTCATCATCAAGAAGTAAACCAGTTTTCAATTGTTATGTGAGCTTTCCATTTGTGGTTAAATTTTTCATTAATTGGAAGACCAGTGTAATTCGAAAGCAAAGTATTCCGTAACATCATTGAAAAAAAAATAGAAAAACATGTTACCAACCAGAACAGGTATTCAGGCAGTAGCTAGGACTTCACGATATTTGTGCTTTGCAGGGTACCTTCAGATTTATATGCTCTAAGCTCGATATTGAACTCTTCTGCATCAGAACACCCTTTTTAATTTATTAATTCTTATATCAGGGTCCTTCTTCAGGCGCTGTCATACTTTTACTTTTTGGATTTGATTTGTTATTGTTGTTTTAATTTTCTAAAGCCTTCTTATTTCAGTCATCTCCTCACAACAGTATTTTTTGGGATTTGTGGCGAATTTGCTCTTCAACTTTATCAGTAATTTGGAAATCTATTAAAGTAGTCAAACTTTATCTAGTGAATTATGGCAGGGTATTAATAAGTTTGACTTTTGTGATTGTTTGTTGGTGCTTAATATGGTTAAACCGTTTTACAAAGCCGCGGTAAAATGAGTATGTGTGATGTAATAACTATAAAATTGGTAAATGAGAAAATTCATCAAAATATTAAGATCACTTAAAACAACAAAATTACACGCACCTGATTTTGTTAGAATAAGTTTGGTCATGTATACCAGCGAACCCGACAGCCATTGCCCTGCCAAAACGTTGGCTTATCTGCAATTAGCGCTGCCCATTCAAATACACACAATAAATCTTTCTAGCCTTATTATAACCAATATTATTTACTAATCATTACATCTTTCATGAATACATTTTTCTATTATATGAATCATTGGTTTTACTGTCTGGGTAAACTTTTCTTAATGCCTTTTTGTGTTTTTGATTTCTAAGAATATTTTCTATTAATTCAGTTTTAAACCCGTTATTTATTGCTATCTGTTTGATTATGTTAATTCTTTCTGAAAATTATCTGGTGATTGTTTTATGGAAAGTAATCTATGAAGCGTAAGAAAAAAGTGCTATACATCCATATCAACAAAAACTTTCCGAATACATTTTTCTTTAACTTAATGATTTACATATTTTAAATTAACAATAACGCAGTATTAAATATATATATATATATATATATATATATATATATATATATATATATATCTATATATATATATCATTACCGTTATTATTGTTATCACGATACACGATTATTTGATGCCACCCGATAACATATTATTCCTCACGAGGACACTCGGATGGATCAGTAATCATGCACTAGCCATTAGAGATTATTATCATATATGACGTATAAGGATATTAATTATTTGCATATTGTAATTATGTGTGTAATATCATTCTCAAAAAATGTGTCAATCTATTTGAAATATCAGTAGGATGATGAATACATAAATCCATAAATGAACCGTTGATATATTTGCTAATATTCTATATTATTTAATTTCCTACTCTTATATATTTTTTTATGATTAAGTTTTTACAATTTAATCCAATTAGTTGATATATCGGTTTTGATTGAACTGAATATTTTGCTATAATTTTCTATCCATTTTTGTTCACGTCTTATTACACCTGTCATCAAAATAAAAAAACAATTTGGTTCAACCAAGGTATTAATAATCTAAAGTATAATAATTATTCATTGATACTAGTTTCAGCTTAAAAGTTATTTGTTTACTTAACTTCTATTGTTTGGGCAATTATTATGGTTTATATACCGGTGTCCGTCTTTTATCTAAAATAGATCATTTGTATTACCAGCCATAGAGTTTTTATGGACGGCTCCAAGCAGAATTTGAAATGTAATCTTCTATAATACTATCTTATCAAACTTTACTTTCCTATTGATTCCTTTTTAATCTTCGTTTGCTATTTTTTTCTCGGCAATAATTCATCTTTGTCGCTGGAAGTATTTACAGGTTGTAATACTTTCATAGGTTCATAGTTATCTTGTACAGTGTGAACCTTTATAGCACCAATGAACTGATACTCTGCGGAAAGAGACAATGTGAACATTTGAATTTTGACTAGTTTATTTTCCTTTTTGGTCTCTGACGAATATTACCTCTTCCGTATGGAAAGGTAGCACATACTGGTATGTTAGTAGACCTGTGGATATATCAAATTCTCCTTTATTTCCGATTGTTCGAAAAGGAGTTATATGTACAGTAAGTAGCTGGTATATTAGGTAATACCCTTTGCATATAGTTTGTATGCCCTGAAACCCAAAATAAACAAATTCACGTATAAGCAATGATCTTGAGCAGTGATACTTTTGTATGTGTTTGAAATAACTCGAAGCAGTTTTTTTACCACTACCATTGAAGTATGTCTGAATGCATTAACCGTTTCTTCGCGCCCTTTATTTTTGATGTGGAAGATACCAAATAATATCTGTACAATAATTGAGCTATCAATTCGTTATTTTAATTGGTCAACTATTCGGTAAATTGGTCTGATGTTTGAGAACCCACAATAACATTATTAAGAATGATTCTACCTCAGCCGTTCCTCATTTTACCGAAGACTTGTAGAAGACAAATAGTGTTGTACGTTTTAAAATTGACCGTTGAATTAAAGGTAGATTTTTAACGGCTATCTTATCCATTAGCTGCAGCCATTACATCAAATTATTTCGTCAGTTAGTTATTCCACTATCTGTATTTTCGCCTTTACTCTATTAATTACTCACTTATTGTTTAGTTGATCAAAGTGTTTGGAAAATGAACCTTCAGTTAAATTATGTTGTTTACCTGGTACGCTAGTGGCATGGTGGTAATTAGAGTTTGTTGTTTCTTATCCATAGTGATTGATTCTAGTTTTTATTTACTTACTCGTCCAATTCAAATTTGACTCTTTTGAAGATTTCTAGTTGTCTCATCCACGACTCTACAATATTCATAATAACATTCTAATTTTAAATTCATTGTATCCTAACTTCTGATAAACAAACTGTTACATATTTTGTGTGCTCTTATACAATTATTCTACTTCCAGATAAAAATTTTCAAATATCATAATTCATAAGTACAACTCACTAATCCCTAAATCACAGTATTAAATAATTCAAATAATACTACTACTAAATCTTATTAAATTAGTTCACAACTGTCGGTGATCGCTTAATGTAAGTTTTGGAGACTTGCCTTTACTGCTCTGGGCCAGACTTTATCCATATCTACAATTAGCACCCTATATCTCGGCAACTAAGCTCTTTAAGTGTTCATGTCTCTGTATATAACAACATCCTGTATATATCTTCTCCGCTTCCACTGAATTCGAAAAATCAAGGTTATAAATTTATTCAATAATAATCAACGTTGACATTTAGACACTTGTACGTTCAAAATATTCTCAAATGCTGTAGATGGGTTTGATCAATATAATCGCTGGTGAATGTTCCGTGTTAAAGTACACATAACAAATAGCTTTGGTACATAAAACATTATAAGCAGTTATACCCTATATAAATTTCAAATCGAAATGCAGATGTCAAATCAATAACACTGCTTGTCCAAAATCTAGAATATATAGAACGTTTGATTAAATTCTATGAAAAGAAGGTCTTACTTCGTGGACAGTAATAAATTAGTGTGCATTTTAACCTATATACTTTACATTATTCTTCATTATAACAAGTATTCTATTTATATATCATATGTGCAAACAGTATATTAAACATTTGCAATACAGTAATAAATGCACAGGTTAATAAAGTTCTGATAGATAAGAAATTTAGCTATTCTCCATCAATGAAGTTTTAACGTCACAGGAATTAATGGGCAAACGATGAATAGTTCATCTTCTTAGAAACAGAATAGTTCATTAAAAATCATTGTACCATATCTAAGCCTGTAAAACATTATGTTCTATTTCCCTGAGAAATATTTTCCCTTGGCGGTAACTCAAGAAGTCCTTTAAAAACTTTCCGCGGTTTTATCATGTAACATGAGCATTGAAATTTCAAACCCTTTGTGATTAGTAAATGCGCCTCTTGCAAAATATTCCTTTATAAGTTCATTAAAATAGTGAATATAGAAAGCTTTTACTCAGTGAGCTAAGTAGACAAGAATGATGAATACGTTACTTTCAATGAGTTAATAATTGCACTTGGGATATCAACTGATTCCGGTTTGATGTTTAAAATTTTCACGAATGGAATTAATTTGCATATTTTCGACGTTTCCTTTAGTTATTTGGTTTAATCAATTTCCTTTTATTAGTAACTTATTTGCATTAATTTATAATAATTCAATGAAAAACTAATTAATATTTAAATACAAGGGAATAATTTATTAATGTCTACATTTTTAATAATCAGAAATATAACTTGCAAGAACTGTGAAAATTTATATATATATATATATATATATATATATATATATATATATATATATGTTCAACATCTTTCGTATAGACGTTTTTTTGGAGGTAAACACAACGTTGAGATTTGAAAATACAGGTTTGGTATTCACACATTCTTTTTAAATATCTATTATATTATTTAAAAAAGTCCGCAGTGTCGATTATACACAATTTGACATAAAAATATTTAATACTCTCTTCGAGGTGTCATTCTTTTGTACGCAAGACAATATACAGTGATGGGCAAATGTGTGGAACCAAGTAAATATCTCTGGAATTATTAGAGGTATCAAAATGAAATTTGGAAGGTGGATACTGCAGTAGATTGCCTATTTTTTTCCAAATTTTTTTACAATTTTGAACTTCCTGTTTGACCGGAAGTAATGTCAATTTTAAAATTTGCAATGAAACATCCTGTATAGTATTTTGGTTTCTGATGAAACATTTTATTGCGAATACAAAAATATCGGGTTTGATATACCTAACCTAACCTAACCTAGCGAGATATTAACAGAAATGTAACTAAGGAAAGGAAAAATTCGATGGTAGCTAAACTCGGTTCAGATTTTATTTACGCCCGATATAAACAAACCGCTCGGTAAGGATTTGTATTTCTATTGGCCAATCGGTGGCATTATACCGTCACAGCCAACAGCAGTGCTTCTTCCATAGTCGAATACACGTGCGTTTGTTTAAATCAGGCGCAAATTAAATCTGAATCAAGTTTAGTAGTCCATGAAATTCATTGCAGAAGTGACAGACAGTAGTTGTCAAAAGGAGTTATAAGTTTTATTTTATTTGAACATAAAAAGATTGTATTGTTTTAATTTGATCGTAAAATGGCCGAATTAAGTGAAAGAGAAAGAATAGAAATATTAATAATGATTGGGTATGGGGAGAGGAAAAGGACGCATCAAGAAGTTTGTGACCTTTTTAACATTGTTCATCCGAATACACAAATATCCCGTTCAGTAGGTACGACACAAATGGAACAGTTAGCAATTTACCAAAAAGTGGACGGTTAAAAAGTGCAAGTAATGAAAGGTGTAGCTCAAAATGTTGCTATATATTTGAAAGAAAATCCTCACTTATCCTCCACCGACCTGCCAATATGCATGGAATTAGCCGTCGTTCAGTAGGAAGAATATTAAAATTCGCCTCGTTCAAGAACTCTCCGAAGACGATTTCGACAGACGCTTGCATTTTGTAAAACGATGATGGATATTTGTGACCGTGATAATAATTTTATTAGAAATGTGTTTTCAGACGAGGCTACATTTTGTTTAAATGGTACGGTTAATCGACATAACTGCCGCTACTGGTCGCAAAGTAATCCTAATTGGATACAACAGGCTCATACACAACATCCCCAAAAATTGAACGTTTGGGCCGGCATTTATAACAACAGAATCCTGTTCCTACAAGAAACTGTAGACGGAGATAGGTATTTACAGCTCTTGGAGACACAAGTTATTCCGGCATTGGAGGTAAATGGACAATTACCAAATAATATCTGGTTTCAGCAGGATGGAGCACCACCCCATTACGCTCGCATTGTTAGAGATCATTTAGATAGGACATTTCATCACAGATGGATTGGAAGAAGGGGTACTTATGAATGGCGTGCACGAAGTCCCGACCTTAATCCACTAGACTATTTTCTGTGGGGTTACTTAAAATAATTTGCAAGAATTAGCTGCAAGAATACTCAAGACATCCAGAGAATTACACCAGAAGTAATAGCTAATGTTACTAGAGAATTTAAAAACTGACTTGTTTATTGTCAAGAAGTAAACGGTGCTCAGTTTGAACATCTAATACATTAAGTTTAGTTAAGTTTCAATGTTTTGAAAATCACTTAGATTTAGTTAATTTTTATTATATTTCTTTAATGGATATTAGATTGTTCCTTTCCTTAATTACTTTTCTGTTAATATCTCGGTGGGTATTGAAGTAAACAACATCAAACCCGATATTTTTGTATTCGCAATAAAATGTTTCATCAGAAACTAAAATACTATACAGGGTGTTTCATTGCAAATTTTCAAATCGACATTACTTCCGGTAAAACAGGGAGTTTAAAATAGTAAAAAATATAAAAGTAATATATACTGCTTCTGGTTAGGGAACCTTCATCAGTTGCGCTTCCCTCAATTGAATGACCTCTCACTTCATTATGTATTTGATACATCTCGCGTCTTCAAATAAAAATATTTGACAATATGAGCTGACGTAACTAAGAAAGTTTAATTGTAATTCGATATATACAGGGTAACGAATAAAAAATTATGTGGGCATATGAAAATAAATAACTTTAGAATTTTATGTGGCGATCTCTTGTTATTCACCAACAAAGCTATCAAAAAATTCTGATGTTTCAGAGATCTCATTAAAGTCCTAAGAGAAAATATAGGCTTGTTCAAACGAACATGACCATTACTAATTTCAACCTTGATTAAAAGAAACCCGAAATTGTCACTGTGAAATAAGCCTAAGAAACAAATTTACTATAATTTACAATCCATAATCATAAAGAGTGTATTTCCAATAATTGATATTAAAAACCAAATACATCTATCATAGTTAGATATTACGTTTTGCCATGCTAAAAGTCCTATTCAGGACCCCACACGTACCAATATTGAGGACAAATTCTGTATTTTGCTTACAAAGTTTAAGTTATTATAGTTATATGTGATGTATTCAATATGCCTTGATTACAAATTCAAATGGAACTGTAATTATCTCTCATGTTTTATTATTGATTCTTTTTGAAAATTAATGTAGCAAACAGGTTCTACATAATTATGCACAAACTTATTTACCTGTAAAATACCTCATAATACTATAATTAAAGAGAGTTTTAAGTACAGTGCAACCATTAATACCTTATCTACTTTATATTAAATTCTTGACTTAATTTACGAGCCAAAATTCCGTTTAGCGGATAATAATTTGTACAGCTTTTAAGGAATTTTGTTCGTAATATATGAATTAAAAACAAGTCAGTTATTAAATGGAGTACAACTCTATATCTCGGGGAAAATATTTTTTTTATGTGCAAGCAAGAAAATTTAGTATATTAGTGTTTGCAAACGAGAAAACCAATTGCTGCAGCAATAGGTTGACCTAAGATAAATATGGTAACATATAAAATTACAGAAATAAAATAGCAGTTAAATAATGAATTTCATTTTGTATAAAATTTAATTAACCTTGTGTGAATTGAGCCCAACATCCACCGCTTTAACAACAAATTAGATAGAGAACTTAAAAAGTACAGGACCTTCAAACAATTTTCGAATCAGCAAGGGAAGTCTGTAAGTAGAAACAAACCAAGAAAAAAGATTACTTCATAACTTACAGGTGGTCCACCTTTTTACCTTCCATCATTATTTGGACAAACAATACATTAAAAATAATAATGACATATTTCGGAAATTTTTCCTTGAGAGACAAATTTGAAAAGGCATATTACGCAATACTAAGCCAAATTCAGCACCACCTAATCTATCCTGATCGCCCCAGTAAACTGAACGTTTTGTTTAAGAAAAACTGATCGTAGGTAAAGGCTAAATAATACATATATGATCAGTTACAACGACAATTGAAATTCGTCTATAAAAAAATTAGAAAAGACACTGTGGATTCCAGAGCTACATAAGGCTTATTTTAAAGTAGTCGATAGTGGTAGAGGACCATAAGCAAAAATTTTATCGATAATAAACACAGGTGAGTAAATAAGCCTTTTCAGCAAACAACAGTTATAGTTATATCTTCATTAAATCTTGTATTTAAAATAATTTCACAGAACACTGAAAGCACTTAATAATATTGACATTTATTTTAGAGTTAGTGTGTACATTTGTAGAGGCTTACATTATTTGATGGTGGATTTTAGAAGTAAACTTACATTGACAAAAAACTTCAAGAAACCCCATAACGGGGACCCAAGAATGTTTAAATCTATGAGATAAAAAATCCTCTTATTCAATCATCCTAAAATCACATCGTCGATCGTATAAGAAGACTTCCAAGTGGTATATAGACAAAACATTTGGAAGACAATGTTACAAAAAATATCAGCCAAGATATCAGTTAAAAATTATTTCTAGTTCAAAAACTGGGTTGGCTCACTATATTCCATTAAATTGTATAAAACAGCTCAAGCAATTAAAGCAAAAAGTCTCAGAAACTTAAAACAAAAGTTGATCCCACAAGAGATTATATATATATATATATATATATATATATATATATATATATATATATATATATATATATATATATATATATATATATATATAAGATTGTGAAACTTATTTTACCTTGTTAAATATTGATACTTATCAAGTGTACTACTGGATAGTTTTGGTCTTGAACTACTCCAAGAATCTGACAACATAGTTGACAAATTCTCGAGGTCGAGAAAGTGTTTGTTTACTTCTTCTGAATTTATTTTTCTATTTTTAACCGACTTCCAAGGTTCCGTATATACAATATACGGATACCCTTATAATATCCCTGCGGATTTCTCCCTCTTTCACATCACCGCAATTTTCTCCTAAACTACTGGACGGAAAAGGTTGAAATTTGGTATCGGTGTATAGTTTGGTGACCCGATGAGGAGTATATAACGTGAGGAAATTTTGATTTTAGGGGTACTTCTGGGGGAAAAAACTAAAAAAATCGACCGTTCCCCCACCTTATCTCCGAAACTATAAGAAGTAAAATTTTGAAACAAATTGAGATATAGGGCGTCACCTGAATTTACGGAAAAAATAAGGAAAAACCTCTACTATTAATTTTGGGGGCAAATTACAGAAATAAATGGAAAATATAAAATTAAAATTATTTCTAACACATCATCTAATATATCAAATGAAAGAGCTCATTATGGCGAAAACAAATATATTTTTTCATATTTTTTAAATAAATTATTTTAAATATATTAACAAAATTATAAAAAAAATGTACCCCTTCCCCCTACCTTATCTCCGAAACTATAAGCCGTAAATTAGAGATATAGGTTGTCACCTGAATTTTACTGGAAAAATAAGGAGAAACCTCTAATATTAATTTTTGGGGCAAATTACAGAATTAAATGAAAAATATAAAATTAAAATTGTTTCTAACCCATCATGTAATATATCAAATGAAAGGACTCATTATGGCGAAAACAATATCAATTTCATATTTTTTAAATAAACTATTTTAAAACTATTAACAAAAATATACAAAAATTTACCCATTCCCCCAACCTTATCTCCGAAACTATAAGCCGTAAAATTTTGAAACAAAATAGATATATAGGACCTCACTTGAACTTTACTGGAAAAATAAGAGGAAACTCCTAATATTAATTTAAGGAGTCAAATTACAGCATTAAATAGAAAACATAAAATAAAAATTATTTCTAACGCATCATGTAATATATCAAATCAAAGGGCTCATTATGACGAATACAAACATATTTTTTTAATATTTTTAAAATTAAGATTCTAAAATATATTAACTTAATTTTTTTGTTTACAGAAAAAATACGAAGAAATCCCTAATATTAATATTGTGGGCCAAATAATAGAATTAAACGGAAAATAAAAAACATAAATATTCCACATTTATTCCCCAAACTATAAGACCTAAAATTTGTTGTTTATAGGAAAAATACCAAGGAAATGTCCAATATTAATTTTGGGGGCCAAATTATTAAACGGAAAATAAAAAGTATTTTTAATGTATCATGCAATACATCAAATGAAAGGTCTCCTTATGAGGAATAGAAATACTTATTTTTCATATTTTTTAAATTAATTGTTTACAAGATATTAATAAAAATAAAAACTTTCATTTCCCACTTTATTTCCGAAACCATACTACCTAAAATTTTGAAAATAATTAGGGGTACTCGGGCTCACTTGAAATTTTTAAGAAAAATTAGTAGAAAACCCCAATATTAATTTTGAGGACAAATTATACAATTAACTGCAGAACAAAAATTAAATTTTCAAACGCATCATGTAATATATCAAATAAAAGGCCCATTATGTGAATTACACCTATATCATAGTTTTAAATCATTTATTTGAAAGATATTAACAAAAATATGAATCATCGACTTAATTCCCACTTTAGAAATTACGCTATCTAAAATTTTGAAAAACATACTTTATTTGTATTTTTAAATAATTTGTCTAACAGATTTAATAATTTATTATTTAAAACTTGACCTATTTTCACTTAATCTTCCAATCTATAGAGCCTCAAAA
Organism: Octodonta nipae; assembly: GCA_034190945.1. Lineage (NCBI taxonomy): Eukaryota > Metazoa > Arthropoda > Insecta > Coleoptera > Chrysomelidae > Octodonta > Octodonta nipae. The sequence goes on along the minus strand of CM067221.1, from coordinate 108,419,975 downwards.
TTCAGATGGAAGATTATAAAAGGCTTCCCTGAAATTTTATTGGTAAAAAAGAATGTTAATTTTGAGGGCCTAATTAGAAAATAAAAATCAAGCGAATCATCAAGCACATAAAATAAAAAGTCTATGTGTGGAAAAGGTATATTTTTTATAAGTTTAAAACGCTTCCTTTAAAGGACATGAGGGTAAATATAAGAAAAGGCACTCATTCCTTGCTTGTCTGAAACTGGAATATTGTAGGTGGTACGGAACCCTTAGTATGCAAGTCCAACTTGCACTTGACCAAATTATTTTATATATGCTCAGTGATTATTCAAAAACGGCTTGGGCAATTCTGAATGTTACAGAAAGATACCATATAATTTTCTATGACCTGAGATTTACGGTTTTCCAGAAAATCAGTAATTAAGAGACTATACTTCAGTGAAATTCAATGAATTTTTTCTAAAACAGCGCAAACCATTTGAATATTTAAAAATTGTATTCTACATAGAGATGTTACAGCTTGATTCCGAATAATTTTCTATAACGTAAACCATACCGTTTTTCTCAAAATCGGAAAAACATGTACAAAAAATCTGTAAAAATCAATCTCAAATTTTCATCATAACTATGTCAAGATATGCTATGAAAGTATATCGTACAGGGTTTTTGTAACGGTTTTCATTTTACGGGGCTTAAAGTCTAGTGAAATGTATCGAATAGAACAAATGTGAGTGATCTTTTCTGTGCAGTATATGGTGGTAGGCGTGTGTGTGTGTGTGTGTGTGTGTGTTTTTTTTTATCCGAAGAGGGGGGAAATACATTGCGTACTTAGCTAGCACGTGCTGGCCGTCGTGCGGGACTCCCGATGCAATGACTTCAAAGCAGGAGTAAATCGTTGCATTGAAACCAGTATACCGTATACCCGCTAAAACCCTAACCTCTTTCTCCTACAACGTGTGTTTTTTTTTTTTTATCCGAAGAGGGGGGAAATACATTCCGTACTTAGCTAGCACGTGCTGGCCGTCGTGCGGGACTCTCGATACAATGACTTCAAAGCAAGAGTAAATCGTTGCATTGAAACCAGTATACCGTATACCCGCTAAAACCCTAACCTCTTTCTCCTACAACCATGGTCCCCTGCGGCACTCTTAGTCAATACTACTTCGCAAGGGTGGTTCATTGCAGATGTTTACTGCTCTTAAATTGGAAGCCTCTAAAGCCTACTCCTCGAACGTATTGCGGAGTTCTTTGAGGATAGTCTCCGCGTAATCTGATACCAAGTTCCAGGCTTGGGGGCCCTTCAGCATGGCTTCTACTATTTGTTCTGGAACGATATTAGTCTCCAGAATCCTCTCCACTTCAGCACGTTGATCCTGAAACCGGGGGCAGGAGAAGAACACGTGTTCCGCGTCCTCTACCACGTCCGTACAGTGTGGGCAGTTTGGGGAGTTTGCCCTCCTGAACCTGTGCAAGTATGCTCGAAAGCATCCATGTCCAGTCAGTAGTTGAGTGATGTAAAACCCAACCTTCCCATGCTGGCGGTTGACCCAACGACTGATGTTAGGGATCAATCGATATGTCCACCGGCCTTTAGTAGAGCTGTCCCACCTCTCCTGCCATTGCCCTAGACTCATGGCTCTTTCATCGCTGTTTCCTGTCGGCTGGTCTTTTTCTAATTTTCTGCGATAAAGCCGTCCCCTTTCTGCAGCCAGGATGTCGATTGGCAGGGTAGAGGCAATCACAATCACCGCCTCGTAAGACACAGTGCGGTAGGATGATGCCACTCGAATCGCTGAGAGCCGCTGGACTGATTTCATTTTCCGGCGGTACGATGGTAGCTCGAGCGATTTCTCCCATACCGGTGCCCCGTACAACAAAACAGAAGTAGTTACTGTTGCCAGTAGCTGTCTTCTTATCTGTCTAGGGCCCCCGACAATCGGCATTATTCTAGATAATGCCCCCTGTACCCCAGCTGCTTTATTGCTGGCCGCGATTATGTGCTCTTTGAAGTTGAGCCGTGTGTCCAGGAGCACCCCCAAATAGCTGATGAAGGGCTGCGACTGTATGTAGGTGTCGCCTATTTTGAGGGTGATGGTTTCCCTTGCCTTCCGACTGCTAACAAGAAGTGTTTCGGTCTTTTGCTCTGCTAAACTCAATTCCGCTGCGAGCATCCAATGCTGAATTGTGGCTATAGCGAGTGAGAAGGTTGTTTGTATCTCCTCTATGTGCTTGCGCACTATGATCAATGCCACATCATCGGCGAATGCCACTAGCCTGACGCCCTCAGGCAGACCGAGCAGGAGCAGGTCGTTGTACATTACGTTCCATAAGAGGGGGCCAAGAACAGAGCCCTGAGGTACACCTCCTGTGATCTTATAGTCTACTTGCCCATTTTCAGTTTGGTACAACAAGATGCGGTCCTTGAAATACGCTGAAACCATTCTGCGCAAGTACTGCGGAACTTCCATCCTGGCAAGAGCCTCCAAAATGCGGTCCCAGCGAGCCGAGTTAAAGGCGTTCTTGATATCCAGGGTGGCTATTAGACAGTACTTTTTTCCACCTCTTCTCCATCTCTTTCCCGAGATAGCCTCTCTGGCGATGTTGGTAACGAGTGTCACGGCATCGATGGTTGATCTCCCCTTTCTGAACCCGAATTGGTTGGTGGAAAGTTTTGGCTCAACGTAGGGCTCCAGCCTATCTGCTATTATTCTTTCAAGGAGTTTTCCCGCAGAGTCCAACATACAGAGGGGACGATATGATGACGGTTCGTCTGGAGGTTTCTTTCCCCCTTTAGGTAGGAGCACAAGCCTCTGCTTTTTCCACTTAGTCGGAAAAACCCCCTGCTTTAGGCAGGTCTCATACATGTGTAGAAACATGTCAGGCCTATTGGCTATGGCGCATTTTAGCGCGATGTTAGGTATGCCATCTGGACCGGGAGCCTTACCGTTTTGGAGCCGGTTGCACGCGCCCATCAGCTCATTCATAGTCACTGATGGTATATCTTCGTCCCTCACCTGCCACGAAGGATAAGCAGGTAGCTCAGGCTTCGCAGGAAACAAGTGAGTGACAATGCGGTGCAATGATTCGGGACAGTTCGTTGATGTCATGGGGGTGACCTTGATTTTATGCATCACGATTTTATACGGTTTTCCCCATGGATCTTGGTCAACTTCGTCACACAACTCCTTCCAGTAGGATCTCTTGCTTGAGAGAATGGCTCTTCGTAGTTGTTGTCTTTTGATCTCATAGTCGAGCCTTAGTTCTTCTGTTGTGACCCTGTCGCGTCTCCGTGCTCGTTGATGCAGCCTTCGTGCTTTGAGACACTCTCGTCGGTGTTGTGAGATCGTGTCGTTCCACCAGTAAACTGGTGGGCGGCTGTTGTTCTGCCGTCTCCTTGGCATGGATGCATCGCAGGACTTGACAACGCTTGTCATTACCTCTTTGGCAGTGGCTTCTGCGCTTGTTGCTATTGACAATGGTTCCTGCTCCATAACCAAGGCGAATGAATCAGCATCGAAAGCATTTTTGTTCCAACCGACTGGCTGTGACCTCGCACGACTGACACACAATCTTCGTTTGGGAGTGGTGTTGATTTCCCAAATAATAGCTTGGTGGTCGCTATTAGTAAACTCTTCATCGACCCGCCACTCACAGCCCCCTTTAATTAGGTTGCTGCTAACGGATGTCACGTCGATAATGGAGCTGGCAGTGCCTTTGCGATATGTGCTTACGGCTCCTGTGTTGAGGAGTACCAGGTTGAGCGAAGACATGGTCTCAAGGAGAGCTCGTCCTCTCGCGCTCGTTTCCCGGCATCCCCAGTCAATTGCCCAGGCGTTGAAATCACCTGCGATGGCGACCGATTCACGCTTCCTTACATCCTCCGCCAAGGTGTCCAAGAATAACTCGAACTCCTCGAGCTGTGCACTAGGAGGTGCATAGCAGCTATAGAAGTGAACCCCTCCCACTTTGGCTCTCACAAGACATGGTTCGGGGGTATTTGGGAGTTGTTGGAACGGAAGTTTACCGCAAGCCCATATCGCTGCTCTGTCCGTTGTGTCATTTACCCAGGACGGGGTGTCGAAGTTTTTGTACTGCTCGCAGATTATGGCTACGTCGCAATCCAATTCCCGCACCCGCTGTACCAGTAGGTCTTGGGCTGCTTCGCAATGATTGAGGTTGAGTTGCAGTACTTTCATTTACGGGCTTGTGCTGTTCTCATCGCCTGTTGGTAGATCGGACATTTCCAACTACCCGCAACGTGCCGGCAGTCTGACCTACTATCTTTCTCTTTGCAGAGTAAGCACTTGGCAGGTTGTTGACAAGCCGAGGCATTGTGACCGGCGCTTCCGCATCTGTGACAACAACTGCTTCGATCAGTCTTGCCTCTGCACGCCTGGGCGTTGTGCCCAAAGTGCCAGCATTTGAAGCACCGTCGAAGGCTGATCCTCTCGCGAACACGTACTGTGCCCCAGGCAAGTTTCAGCTTTCCAAGTGCGATGGCTTTCTTGGCCTGGACTTCTGGGAGACAAACAACTGCCGTTTGTGTTGATCTATATGCCCGTCGAAGTGATTTCACTGCCTCCTCAGTGATCTCTGCCAGGCCGTCGATATTATCTTTGAGCAGGTTTACTACGTCTTCCTTGGTACTGATCTCGTCCAAGTCTTTAATTTCAATCTCGATTTGCGGTATTCGAGATTGTACAGTGGCCCCGCTTGGGAGCTTATTCTTGATGGCGTTACAATAGCGCTCCATCTCCTGAGCGTCTGCCTTGGCGAATAACAAAAGTAGATCTCCCTTAGCTGTTCGTCGGATCTTATTGACTTTTTTGCCTATATCCTGCAAGGTGGGATCATTCTTGATACCTCGCAAGATATCTGCATGGGAGCTCTTCTCGCCTTTTTTTATAAGCAGCGTACAATGTGGCGCTGGTTTTTGCTTATTGGTCCTCGGGGCCTTTTTCCTCTTTACCACTTGCCAGTCAGTCGACTGGTTTGCAGGTTGGTTTTTGGTCTGCGGTTTAAACTTGGATTTTAATCCATTGTTTCTCTCCGCTTCTGAATTGACCACCCTACTTGTTGTTGCCTGGGTGGTTTGCCCGATGTTCTGGCGACCTTCCTTACCGGGCTTTAGCTTGCTAGCTAGCACCGGTTTAAGAGTTTTAAGTGGTGGTGCCTTACTTGATGAGGCTACTGAAGGCGAGACCTTCGGTGGCGAGGTCCTTGCTACAGAGGCTACTTTTATTGAAGCCGCCTGCTTTGGGGCCGCCGGTGTTGATGCAGCCGGTTTTGAGTTAGCTGCTTTTGAGGCAGCCGCTTTTGGGACCTCCTTTTGCTGTCCACCTTGTGTCTGAGTGTTTGACACCTTTACTGGCGATGTCTGTGTTGTAGCAGGTTTCGCTACAGGAGGTGGCCGCGTCGTTGACGTCTGATATTTGTCATATTCTGACTTAATGGCGTGTGCCAGTTTCTTGATCTCATGATGTACATTGTGCCTAGGCCCAATGAACTTCAAGAGCTCATCGATCTTTGCTCCTAATTTGTTTGGAGCGCCACTCTCATTTGTGGCCCTTTGTTGGACGTCAACTCCACTATTCGCCTTTTGGAGGACTTGGCTGGATAGTGTCTTGCTGCCAGCTCTAGTTTTAATGGTCGATGTTGTACCATTAATAGTGTCTTTCTTCTTGTTGTCACTATGTGACGGAACCAGTGATAATTCGCTCCCCCCAGAATCCGTGGAGCGTGCACCGGCCACCGAGGCTTTCACTCGATCGGAACCGGTGGTGGGATTATCCTCTGCAGAGGTACCCACCTGGGGTATTAAGTTGACCTTATCACCCATATCCATGAATGGTTTATTTTCGGGGTTCCTTTCCCTACAACGTGTGTGTGTGTGTGTGTGTGTGTGTGTGTGTGTCTGAATGGAAATTCAAGGAGCAAGCTATGTGCGCAGTTGAAATATAGGGCGAAGTACAATTACAGTTATACAAGTGGATTCAAAAAATCTTATAAATAAATGTGATATTAGATGGTACATAAGCAGTTACATATATAGGATGATTGAAACATAAGGAGGAATAATTACAATTATATGGGGTGGTTCAAAAAATGTTGTGTTGGGAGGCACATAAATAGTTGCGCAATCTAGGTGGTTGAAATAGGAGTAAAGAAGAAGTAAAACTATAGTTATACAGAGTATCAGTATCAAAAAATGCTAAAAAAATGTTAAATATGCAGTAAGGATATTTGAGTTATAGGGCGGAGGGTTCAAAAAATGTTAGAAGCAGTTGCATATACAAAATGATTGAAATATAAAGTTAAATGGAAAAGTGAATAGTTATACAGAATTGTTAAAAAATGTTATATAGTGTGGAACATAAGTAGTGGCTTATAATTGACATATGTTAAGTAAAATTATAGGTATACAGTGTGATTTAAACAATAAAAAAATGTGTGGAGTTGAAGTATAGTTATACAGGGTGGTACAGAAAATTATAGGCAAATAATTTATATTGGGTAACCAATACACACAAACATATACAGGGTGGTTGCAATATAAGGTGAATTAGAATTACACTTATTCTAATTTATTTATTTTTTTATATTTTCCACATGTTATTTAACCTTTTTATGCGTTTTATTATTTGGAACCACTTTCTATAAGTCTAATTCCACTTTTCTGTTAATCCTCAATTTCAAATTACTATGGATTTTTTTCCAACCCTCAGAAGTAAAGTGGGCCATAGAAACCGAACATAGGGTTCACTGTAAATATGTATTAAACAGTCAAATAAATGAACAAGAATTACCAATAACCTCACTAGTAACGAAATGGTTCAATAAGTAAATAATACAAAGCAACAACTTCTAAGTAAATATTGAAAATGGTGTCCTCCTTGTTGAACGCAAAAATTAATTCTACGGCGAGAAGAATTCTGAACCCTTATTAAGATTTTTTAATGATAGATGCGAAAACATTCTTTATTCTTATTTTCACATCTTCAGCTGTTGTTGATTGTTCAGTATATACTTTTTATTTAACGTACCTATCCCACCGATAAAGGTTAGGGCCGGCTATCTCGTTAGCCAACGTACTGGAACATCACTTCCCATCCAGTTTTGATGGAAACACGGGCATGGTGAGGAAGTGCACCATCTTGCTGAAAAAACATATCTTTTAACTAGAGGAGTTCAAATAAATTGTTATCTAACACATTTATATACATTTGAAGACGCGAGATATAATATATATATATATATACAGGGTGTCCCATGGTTCTGGTCTCGGATGATTGCGCAGTTATGATAGAAGATAGAATTTTCAAAATTTAGGGGTATAACTTCTCGATTGGGATCTATCCAGCTAAAATATTTTCAAGGATGTACCACTTCCGGTTATAGCGGAAGTTGATACCAACTTGCTTATTTCAAATAGAACACCCTGTAAATTATTGTATTTCTGAATTCTACGAGTAATTTTAATACTAATTCATGTATAATACCCTATACTTAAATTCAGCCCTTTTCGAGTTATTCCAAAATCTTTTTGAAATTCACATTTTAAGGCCTTCAGATAATTGCAAATTATACAACAACAAAGAGGAATTTAGGAAAACCATTCGTTGAGAGGGTAGAATAAACTTAGTGCTTCCAGAATCTGTGAAAAAAGTATGGACATTATCTACAGAGTGTGTACAAAAAAATCCCGAAAATTGAAATTCAAAATCTGGAAAAACTCAATTTTTTCAAATGGAAACCACTATTTTTTATATCATAATCAGATTGAGCATCGAAAATAAGAGGTACTTTGTGAATAAGTACCTATACGAATTTTTGATAGTTTTCGACTTATTAAAAAAAATAAAACATTTTCAGCATCTTTAATAAAAAGTAGGCTTAAGAACATAAGTTGGCCATGACGGTTGCTAAGGACTCTACGAAAATGTCATTTTAACAAATGTTCGAAATTCTTTTAATAAATCAATTTCAAATTTTATTTAATAGTTCGTAAATAATGGTTGCAAATGCATTTCTTATTCTTAGTTTCATATGTGAAAATTAACCAAAGGATTGATTCTCTGTTGCGATGTTAAAGAGTGCTATGAAATCATGACACATGTCAAATATTACTAGTTAAATTATTATTATGTTATAATCATTTCAGTATATTCTTACGTCAGTTCAGAATCTTGATATAAATAATTATCCTTAAACAAAATGAATTTTACGAAAGAAGAAATGGTGGACATGATATTTGCATTAGGTGAATGTCAACGTAATAGCTTGCTCGCGTCAAGAGTGTATTACACGCAATATCCAGATCGAAGGCATCCAACTGAAAAGGCATTTACAAAACTTTATGAGAAATTTGTTGATTCTGGAAATGTTTCTTATGGTAAACGTAATGTTCCAAATAGAGTAACTACTGAAGAAAACGAATTTATAATAATGCAATCTGTGATGGAAAATCCACTATGTAGCGTTAGAACTATAAGCTATTAGTAAAAGTGCCGTTCATAGGGTTATAAAGAGGTACAAGTTTCACCCCTATAAAATACAAATGCACCAAGAATTGCTTGATACAGATTATGAAAAAAGAGAAGAATTTTGTAATTGGTTTAGAGTTAAAATGCAGACTGAAGCTGACTTTTCAACATATGTTTTGCTTTCAGACGAAGCCACCTTCCATAAAAATGGCTTCGTAAATAGACACAATTTTCATTACTATTGTGATGAAAACCCGAAAGGTTTTAAAACAACATCTCAGACTAAATGGTCCTTAAACGTGTGGGCTGGTATTGTTGGGGGTAACGTTATTGGACCTTTCTTTTTTGATTTGACAATGAATGGAGCCAAATTCCTTGATTTCTTAAGAAACCACTTACAGCCGTTATTAGAATACGTTCTATTAAACATAAGAAGTAAAATGTGGCTTTAACTAGACGGCTCTTCAATTCATTATGACAGAAGAGTTCGGCGATATTTAAATAGAAAGTTTAGTGATTGTTGGATTGGACGAAACGGATCAGTTGCTTGGCCTCCACGTTCACCTTGTTTAATCCCAATGGATTTTTTCTCTGGGGTTACATAAAAGATATTGTGTATAAAGAAGAAGTAACGAGTAAAGAGAATATGAAAGAAAGAATAAGAAATGCATTTGCAATAATTGAACCAGAACTATTAAATAAAGTTCGTAATTCATTTATTAAAAGAATAAATAAGTGCTTAGAAGTGAACATTTGTTAAAATGACATTTTCGTAGAGTCCTAAGCAACCGTCATGGCCAACTTATGTTCTTAAGCTTACTTTTTATTAAAGATGCTGAAAATGTTTTATTTTTTTTTAATAAGTCGAAAATTATCAGAATTTCGTATAGGTACTTATTCACAAAGTACCTCTTATTTTCGATGCTCAATCTGATTATGATATAAAAAATAGTGGTTTCCATTTGAAAAAATTGAGTTTTTCCAGATTTTGTATTTCAATTTTCGGGATTTTTTTGTACACACTCTGTAGATAATGTCCATACTTTTTTTCACAGATTCTGGAAGCACTAAGTTTATTCTGCCCTCTCAATGAATGGTTTTTCTAAATTCCTCTTCGTTGTTGTATAATTTGCAATTATCTGAAGGCCTTAAAATGTGAATTTCAAAAAACATTTTGGAATAACTCGAAAAGGGCTGAATTTAAGTGTAGGGTATTATACATGAATTAGTATTAAAATTACTCGTAGAATTCAGAAATACAATAATTTACAGGGTGTTCCATTTGAAATAAGCAAGTTGGTATCAACTTCCGCTATAACCGGAAGTGGTACATGCTTGAAAATATTTTAGCTGGATAGATCCCAATCGAGAAGTTATACCCCTAAATTTTGAAAATTCTATCTTCTATCATAACTGCGCAATCGTCCGAGACCAGAACCATGGGACACCCTGTATATATATATATATATATATATATATATATATATATATATATATATATATATATATATATATATATATATATTGTCTAACGTATAAAGGAATGAGACATGAGACCTCGAAGAGAGTACATTTATATACATGTTGGAATTCAAAATACTGTCAAAGAAAATGGACCAAAAACTCGGTTGCCCAATCATTAATAGTCCATCTTTCCTGACTCTGTATCTATAAAAGGTTTTAGTCCGAGCAACAATGAAAATAGTGTTTGTTCACGAATCTGTTGTGATAAAAAGTACAACCGTCGGTAAATAAGATTTTGTTAAAAAAATTATATTCCCACTCAATTGTTGCCCTACCTAATTCCGAAAATTATTTCTATTTTGTAAGTCCGCCACTTGAAGCTCTTGGTATAATTGGATATGATAAGGAGGGAATTTATACTTTGATATTATTCTCTTAGAGTTTGTACTTATATGAAAATCCTTCTCAAGTTGCCGATTACTCACATAGGGATTTTCTATTAATCATTCCAATAGAAAATTTCCCATATTAGTCATAATTTTCTTTAATGTTGAACATAGGGTTTACGCAGTGAGTGGTTAGTCCATGCTCCAAATCTGTAAAACCGACAAGGATGATTTATAAATTTGTTAATCATAGAATTTTTTAATGTTGACAGTTTGCTGCCTGTACGCTTTTGCGATTTAAATTTTCGACATTTGTTTTTTTTAACGTATACTTAGTTTTAGGAGGGAAATAGATGTGGCAAATGTTCAGTATTTATTTAAAAAGCTTACTTACTGTTGAATATATTTTCTAAATTAAACATAAACTAAAAATCATATTATTTTGTATGTTCCTTTAAAGTATGTTATTTAAGGACAGTAAGTTCAGTCAGTTTTACCCACATGTAGTTTTACAGTAATTCTTAGATTCAACATCACCAAACACCACCGCTCGCAATTGAAAAGAATGTTGCTGGCACCAGCGATTAAACGTCCAATATAAAGTTGAAATTCAATCTCCAGAACTAGAACAATAGAAACTGCGATGAATGGATTCCAATCTAACTTTCCAGAAACATTAAAAAACTAAGCCCACTAGACGTGAAATTGCTGTGTACTGGATATAAATAGCGATGTAATACCATAAATAATGGTAATGTGGTGATTAATCTGATGAAACTTTAATTTTGTTTAAACTTTCGCAGGAATGATATGCTTGGTCGAGCGTTGCAAGAGCATTTATCTGTAATGGAAAACATATATGTTGTGTTTTAATTGGTAGATTAAGTAGTGATATTTTTCTTTCCATCAACACTGTCCATTATTTAATATTCCAGATTGAAATTTATTTGTTTAAAATACAACTATTGTTAAAATAAATGTTAGGTGTTGTGATGCAAACATTGTGTTTTTCGTGTATAACTTAGATTCATTTATAACACTTTTAATACAATAGACCATGCTAATCTGCTTTGAGCTTGGGATCTCGGGAAAATTAGGCCCAAATCATTTGAACCGCAGGACCCTTAAAGTGAGGGCTAGAGGTAATACAGGTAGCCACATCTATGTGTTCTGCAGGGATCACATTTAGAGCCTCTTTACTTTACCTTCTCATTAATTTCTGACAATTTACAATTTCTAGTTACATATTTATTCAGATAATATCATAAATTTGACATTGAATGCCAAGAGATTACCTTATAATAGGAGTGATAGAGTGGGATTTTGCTCGTCATCCTGAAAATGGAAAGAATGTATCGTATGAAGTTCAATTCCTGAACTACATCACGTTTATAGACAGGCGCCAGTGGAAATGATAACCGAGGATAGTTACAGGGTGTGAAAATGGTAATTTTTTTCATGCTCATCATCGAGTAAACGTTCCAAAATTGGCTGCATACAAGATTGTGATATAATTATTTCAGCAATTTCCCGAGCAGCGTCTGCCTAGAGGGTCACCATCAAGGTGGCGGACAGGGGTGAACTTCGTCATTAAGTAAAAAGAATGCCATTTGCACCATTTTTTTGCTTACTCGAAAGAAATCATAATCCAAAAGGGCGTAACAGCTAAATGACATAAATAGATTTTTCATTAATTCATTCATTAATCTAGTCTATATAACGTCATACACAATTTTTTTAAATACGAAGCCACATTTTTTATTAAGGATTCGGAAAGTGCGGAAAATTTCATATGGCTTTGACCATGACCTTGAACTGGATCTTCCGGGTGATTCCAAGATCAAAGTTTTTTTGAAAAATCAACCAATTACAGCTAAACTAGGTGTACGCGGGTTTTCGACATCGCTGATTTCGAATCTGAAATCAGTTTTTCAAAATCCACAATCCAAGATGGCGGACCAATTTTTTGAAAAAAGCCAAGCAGTTGATGCACAACCAATTAACGGTAATCGATGTTTTTAATTCTGATCCGAAAGATGACTGATTTAAAGAAGGCATTTCAAATTAAAAAGAAATTTGACATTGAACTTGTTTTGAAAATTTTCAAAAACTTATTTCATATTCGTAATCATCGACGTCGGAAACCCCCGGATACTAAATTGGGAGTAGGTCGGTTGATTATTTTCAAATTGCCAATTTTCAAAATCTGATTACGAATCTGAAATCAGATTTTCGCAATCCAAGAGGGCGGACCAGTTTTTCAAACAAAAACTGATTTCAGATTCGAAGTCAGCAACGTCGAAAAGCCCCTCATACACCTAATTTGGCTATAATAGGTTTATTTTTAAAACAAACTTTGACCTTGAAATGACCTTGAAGGTCAAGTTCAAGGTCAAAGTCATATTCGGACCTGAAATTTTCCGCTCTTTCCAAATCAGTAATGAAAAATGTGACTTTGCATTTAAAAAAATTGTGTATGACGTCATACAGACCACATTAATGACGTCATGAAAAATGTATTTATGTCATTTAGCTGTAAGTCCTTTTGGATTATGATTTCTTTTGTGTAAGCAAAAAATTGGTGCAAATGGCTTTCTTTTTACTTTATGAAGAAGTTCATCTCTATTTTTGACAAGTTTACCCCTGTCCGCCAGCTTGATGTTAACGCTCTAGACAGACGCCTCTCGGGAATTTGCTTAAACGCATCGCAATCTTGTATGCAGCCAATTTTGGAACGTTTACTCGATGATGAGTATGACCAAAAAAAATACCACTTTCACCCCCTGTAACTATCCTCGGTTATCACTTCCACTGGCGCCTGCCTACAAACGTGCGGTAGTTCTGGAATTGAACTTAACACGATACAATGACGAGCAAAAACAAGCTGTATCTCTTAGACTAATGCTCCTTGATTTAAAATAATGTGGAACAATGTTACCAGATACAAAACCAGTATTTTCGGTCAAGAAATAAATTTACAAATTATGATTATATAGTTCATAATAATAAAGGTTAACTCTATTTTGGTGTCATATTTTAAAGGGCCTTTTATTTATTAACAATAAATTGCTTGAGACTTATGTCACTAAATATTTCATTTCTTTTGGTTTTCTAAGGAAATTAGGCATAATATAATGTCTGAATTTTGTCTCAATCTAGTACCTTTACAAAAACATTTTAGTCTAATCTGACGTGCTGCTCCAGATCTGGCTTTTATTAGACTGACTTGAAGAAATTTGAGTTTGTTGTTGAGTTCTGTCAACTGACTGAAATCTAGAATCTATATAGTATTATAAAATTGTAGTTGTCTGTTTGTTTGTTTGTTACCTCATCACATAATAACTACTGAACTGATTTTGCTCCATCTTCTTTTGTTTGACTTAAAATCTGGTATACATTTTATCTGTATTACATTGACAGAAAATATAAGGAAAAAACTACTACCATGTGGGGCTAATACACAAGTAGTCAATTGGTTCCACCGCATTCACCAAATATTAGATATTTGCATCAGCTTAGGTTTTGTTCAAAATTCGGGATATCCCAATGTAACATGTTGCGCTTTAAAAAAAATCAACTGATATATCAAGTGTAATTTTACAGGGTGTTCTATATATAGGGTAGATAAAACTTAAAGCGGAATAGAATTACATGTATTTAAGAAATCTTGAAAAAAAAAGGTATATTAGGTGACCCGTAAATAACTGCATAAATACACTGTGGTTGAAATAAAGGGGAAGTTATACGGGATGGTTCGAAAAAGATAAATTGAGTGGATCATAAACAGTTATATATACCAGGTCGCTGAAAAACGGGTGGAGTTTAATTATACTTATGCAGGGTGGAATACAAAATGTTATATTATTAGAGTCATAAGTAGTTGCATATACAATGTGGGTGAAATAAGAATAAAATAGAATTATATTTATACAGGGTGGATAAAAAATATGTTAGGAAATATTTGAATTTTCTTGAGCTATTATTAAAGTGATGAAATGGGTTGAAAAAAATGTTAGAAGCAGTTGTTTATACTTGGTGGTTGAAATATAAGATGGAGTGAAATTGTAACTTATAAGGTGGTTAAAAAATTGTTTTATACCAAAAAGTATTTTCCAAGTTTTCAAGTTGCACATTATAGGATGATTGAAATATTTAGCAGAGTATGATTACAGCTATACAAGAAGATTTAAAAAATATTATAAAGGAATTTATGATCCACAAGCTGTTTCATATACCGGGTAGATGAAATATAGGGTGGACTAGAATTCTAAGTATACAGAGTGGTGAAAAATGTTATATTGGGTGGCCCATAAGTAGTTGCATATACAAGGTTATTGAAATATAGCGTGAAGTAGAATAATAATTATACAGTGTGGGTACAAAAAGTTTGAAGGATTTTGTTATATAGGGTAGAGCATGAGCTGTTGCATATATGGAGTACCTGAAATATGGACCGAAGTCAAGTTAACGCTACACAGTGTGATTCAAACAAGGTTAGAAAAAGTTGCAAATTAAGGGTGCTTTAAATGAAGAGAAATTATATTTTATACCGTGCTTTAAAACTACATGAGGAAAAAATGTGAAATAGCGTAGCTCATAACCAGTTGCACAGATAGGATATTTGAAATATAGGGAGGAGTAAAGTAGTTTAATCATTAAAAATTGTTACATAGGGTGCTCCATAAGCAGTTTTGGTGAAATTTATTAGGAATTGGTGGATTTATATATATATATATATATATATATATATATATATATATATATATATATATGTATGTATAGAGGGTGGTACAAAAAATGTCAAACTGGGTGTCCGATAAGTAGTTGCACATACAAGGTGGTTGAAATAGAGAGAGGGTGGAGCTGAATTAAAGTTAAAATAGTGTGAATAATTTTTTTTAAGATAGAACATGAGCTGTTGCATATATGTAATATCTGAAACATGGGGCGAAGTAAAATTATAGTTATACATTGTGATTAAAACATTTTAGAAAAAGTTTCATATAAATGGATGGTTCAAAAACTGAGCGACCAGTAAGTTATAATAGGTGACTAATTGGCAGCAGTATATACAAGATAGTTTAAATATAGATGGAAGTTACTAGCTGTAGAAGGCAAAAAAATTTAACAAAATTGTTAAGTAGGGTGGCCATCAATAGTTTCGGTTTGGGTGAAATGGGTTGGGGATTGGTGTATTTTGTTATACAGTGGTACAAAAAATGTTATATTCGGTGGTCCATAAGTGGTTGTATGTATATATATATATATATATATATATATATATATATATATATATATATATATATATGTTTTAGATGGTTTCCGGGAATTCATCCGCGTAGTTGATAACTGATCCCTGCCGGGATCGATGGTAAATTGACGACGTTTCGGCAGAGTCACATCTGCCCTCTTCAGGTCGGTTCGCATAATTCTCGTAGCCTTCTGCTTTCGCTTCTAGTTACTCGAGTATTCGAATAACAAATATAGTAAAAACAAATATATATATATATATATATATATATATATATATATATATATATATATATATATGGTGGTTGAGATCGGGGCTTAGTATAATTATAGTAGTATGGCTTAAAAAATAAAAAAAAATTGTTATGTAAGTTAGACCAGGAAAAGTTGCATTCTGCTATATGAAATACCTGAAAAATGGAGCGAAGCAAAATTATATTTACATCTTGTTTTAGAAAAAGTTGCATATAAAGGCCAGTTAAAATTATAGTTTACGAATTATCAGAAATGATTGTTATATAGCGTATAGGGTAGAGTAGAACTATAGTTAGCTAACTAAAAAATGTTATATTGGGTAAAAAATAAACAGTAGCACATACAGGATGGTTGCGCTATAGGGTGAACCCGAAATAATATTATACAAAGTGGTTCCAAGAAAATGTTGAATAAAATTGTTATTTAATGCGGGTGAAATATATTTGAGATTGGTAGATTTATCGTTATGTTAGGTAGTTCAACAAAATTCGAAGAAATTGTTTTATAGGATAGCCCATATGTTTCATAAGCTATTCCTTTTTAGCAAAAAAAATCTACATTCCATACGCGGGTGAAACCGCTGGTAACGCCTAGTAATTTATATATTTATTACATATAACTGCATATAATAGTTTGTCGCGAAATGAATATCGACCTTATAAGTGTTTCCTGAAAAACTAGCTCACAGAGACCCCAAGTCGGGAATCGTAGTGTGTAACGCCCTCTCCCTGTGATTCCTAGGACATAAATGACACGAAAGAATTCGTAGGTTAAATAAAACACATGAAAGCAAGGCAATAATTGTTTCTAGTCGGGAACCTTCATCAGTGGTTTTTCGCTCAACCGATTGAAATCTCATGTAATTTAAGTATTTAATGCATTTAACTGAATTTAATATTTTGCCGCGAAATGATTATTGACATCTGAAACTCTTAGGCTATGCCGAACGTAAACGCCATATTTGCGGTTCATGCGGTGCGTTGTGACAGTCGCAAACTACCAAACAGATAAAAGCATTCATGATGTCACAAGTAAACATTTAGTAACGAATAGAAACAACAGTCCACCAGTACACCTTCGGGTAGTAATTTCAAAAATACGTTTTCAAGCTTTGTTACGTGCACTGTTGGTATCATCAACGATAGAATGCAGGGACAACCACTAATAAGCTAGCTCCACTCTTAGAAAGCAATTTATAACTTATGAAATCCAACAATAATGCTGTAATAATGAAATGCTTCACGGTTTCCGACAACAAACTGTTAAATACTTGCGCTCGATTTACTTTTAAAAACGTCCATTGAATGATTAACACGTTTATTTAGTTACACTAACGTCGAAGATACATTCCTCAAAACATTTATTATTAACATGAAGATTTTACTTGAAGCCTCTAGAAACGATTAATTCTATCGTACCCCATGTTTAATATATTCGGTAACATTTAGCGCCACCTATACTCTATATGGCTAATTTAAAAAATAAACAGGAGTAAACATTTGAGAGGAACAATATCATATATTGTAGTCCCTACTTATTTACAGAGCATTCTTCAAATGAATGAATAAATTAGACGTTTTAGGGAAACTAAACATGTTAGACAATAAGAAATTTGGATTTGGGGGTTTTCGAATATGCACTTTTTAGCTAAATTATTTTCTACAGTCTTCCAATTCCCGTAATACCGGAAGTTTTTTGTTATTTTAAATGGAATGGTATATTTTTTATGATGAACTCATATAAAACGTAAGTTTCATAACAACTTTATACACACAGTTTGTGGGATAATTTAATATATGGAGGAAAAAAATACAATATAACTCAAAATATAAGAAGTGATAACTTCCAAGCCAAATGAGGTAGAATCTTAAAATTTTTACTAGATATAGCTGAGACCTAAGGCTCATACAAGTCTCAACTTTAGCTTGCTAATTTGTGCAAGGCCTCCGAAAAAAATCCAAATTTCAGGAATTTTAAACACGAACAACTTTTTTTTTCAGGGATTGTGATAATTCCATCATAAAGGTACGCGGTCCAAATTGATTAGAGATAAATGATTTACAGAATCAGCTGTTCGCCTCAAAATGAAATTCAGTAAATTTCTATCAGAGCCGTTCTCTTGCACGTCCAGTGTTCTGTTATTTATTCTCTTGTTCTGGCCATTGGAACACTAGTAGCATTTAGCTACTCTATTTTCATTTTATACATATCAGAGTTATAAATATATGCTGGTAAGCAGCAGAATAGTTCTTATTATTAGATAATGCGGAGTATCCAAGTAATGTGATAAATCGCATCAATAACACATAGATATTTCATATGACAACTCATTCCCTTCTGTTCCATTGGTGGTAGTAAATAGTGTGTTATAGAAAAATTTAGTTATATCATATACTAACTGTTCTTTTCTGAAATCATTCTGCAGTCAGCTAATTACAACGTACCCAATACCACGTGCATCAATTAGAAATTTACCAACTTTACTCAGAATTCAAATACCGCGCTATACAAGTGTTACCAATGGAAACTTTAAAGAAATATAAGAAAAGCTAGGGAAAGAACCTAAATGCTCATATTCTTCACGAAGCAAATATATAAATGTATTTCAACATGTGCCCGCTGCTATAAAGTAATTTGAGGAGAATATTCAGAGTCAAAATATCTCACTTGCTGCAACCATAATAATTCTATACTTTTGTTATATTAAGAGAGTTTTGGACACCAACAGTGGTGCATTTAATAAACTTTGATATCTCCTTTAAGGTCAAGAGTTCAAGAAAGTTAAAGACAAGTATGTCCTCTCTGATCACAAATGGTCCATACAGCGTTTTAGTATTAATTGTTTCAACCTGCTTATTAGGTTTTACGTTTTATAATTCCATATTCAAACAACATCGGCAATTATTTGCTAGATCTTTGATTGGTTGGAGTCAAATATCAATTATTTGTTGGCTATTCTATCCAATATTTGTAAAATGTGATAGTATGCAACTGTTGAGTAGATACAAATAGTATCAAAACAAATAATTAAGTTTCTTTCCAGATGTAATTAACAACTGTTAGTTTAGATATTGTACAATATAGTTTATTTAAATATTCTCACAATCCAAAGTAATGAGCAAGCTTTAATACTAATTTGTTATCGTTTGACAACTATTTCTAATGAATAATGTATATTTTTCCATCAATATATTGAATTCAAATATAGATATATTTGAATAGATACATCCAAACACTACCAAGGATTTTGTTTAACATACCTGGATTATGGTAATATGACAGAATCGCTTAATTTAGCAGCCTGCCTTTAAAAAAAGGAAATTTGATTAGGTAATTATTAATAAAAGTAACGAAATTGAAGTGTGTATGCTTTCACAGCCAGGGTCAACGGTTAACTATGGTTTTCCGAGTTCTATTGCCCTGGTCAACTCTGATTTGATGTTTATAAATTTATATGGCTGCCACTGTAAACGACATTATTTGCTTCGTAACAGTTGATAATTTTGCGTTAATTTAGAAGTTCGATTGTTGATACTGAACCCCATGAACGGGGCATCGTAGAAACTCCTGATGGTAAAAACGGGTCACTGGGATCTTTAGGAGATCGAAGTATCTGACGAAGTGGTTTTCTGAATTTGAAACTGGTTTTAACCTAGTGTTTTTTTAAACTGTCCGATGCGATACTTTGTGTTGTTTATATATGTTATGTATGCTATTCCCAAATTTTCAAGTGATTGTTTATTTTTCGCCTGATTGGATTTTCATCTGGATTTAAAGGATCTACTTATTTCATAAACAGAATAGTTATCCACCTTAAATGCACTATCTAAATAGGATAATTAACCATTTTGATGGCATGGCTCCCAGTTCCGTCAACTAGAATTCTTATAAAAGTAAATTACTTTGTTGGTATTTGAGAAGTTTGTGGACGTTACGTTCTATGTAAATTGGTTGCCGGTATGCATTGTGACCTAAGGTGCCGTTGTTATTCTTCGAAATAAGAACATGCAGAAAAGCTATGGACTTGGGTTTTAACCATTGAAAGTCCTATATCCTCAGTCCGGTCTTTGGGATTTGCAGCCACTGGGAAGATTCACCAATAGCATTTAAATGGCTTCCTTCAGGGATTGGATATAATGTAGAAAGAAGGAAATTGAGAACTGCCTTTTCTGAATGTTTTAGAATTTTCAAGTGATTGTTTATTTTTCGTCTGATTGGATTTTCATCTGGATTTAAAGGATCTACTTATTTCATAAACAGAATAGTTATCCACCTTAAATGCACTATCTAAATAGGATAATTAACCATTTTGATGGCATGGCTCCCAGTTCCGTCAACTAGAATTCTTATAAAAGTAAATTACTTTGTTGGTATTTGAGAAGTTTGTGGACGTTACGTTCTATGTAAATTGGTTGCCGGTATGCATTGTGACTTAAGGTGCCGTTGTTATTCTTCGAAATAAGAACATGCAGAAAAGCTATGGACTTGTGTTTTAACCATTGAAAGTCCTATATCCTCAGTCCGGTCTTTGGGATTTACAGCCACTGGGATGATTCACCAATAGCATTTAAATGGCTTCCTTCAGGGATTGGATATAATGTAGAAAGAAGGAAATTGATAACTGACTTTTCTGAATGTTTTAGATTCGAATAAGGAAGACTGCATCCAATTCACACGGGTCATTACCGCCGCAAACTTTTCAATTACCATCCTAGTCAAACAAGTACCGTAATCAGAACTTTGGTGGATAGGAAGCCCAGAATCTGCTAACAACGCCATGTATAATATGAATTTTCCTATTTAGGCCGTGCATTCCAATGATTGGGTTCTCAGCCCATGAGCTAAGCAGGTCCTTTAAAACAAGAATATCCAATGTGTCGAAAGATAAACAGGCACTTAAATGTTTCAAGACCAATTACTCACCGTATATTAAAAATCCAATGGATCATGTTATGAAACTGCTAACATAACACCAATTTAATACGGTTTTCAAGCCGACTCACCAACTTCGTCACATACTCAAATGTCCTAAAGTTATGTAAAGTTAATGTAAAGATTCCAGTTAAAAATTTCAGAACCTGTCAACATCAGAAAGTTACAGCATACCCTATTCACATGCTACTGTGTAACAGTACGACCCAACTTCCGAAAACCTGCGAAATTGCCAATACTTAGCAAAGTACATTAATACTTACCAACCTAAAGATGCACTGTCAGCCACATCTCACTACTTGAAAATAAGAAATAAAAGTTAGGATAATGTGGGTATCCCGCTCTCCAATGCGCAATACAGTTCAGACCACAGTACACTATACTATACTAATATATAGGAAATGGTTATATTCAACTGGCGACTCCTCCAAAATGTATATCTAGTATTGTTATTACGAGTATTATTATTAACAACTAGCTTTTGTTCTGCCCCTTCCGATAGTTAGTGCAGTTTAATTCAATTTTTTACGGTTTCTAGGTCAATACTCTGTAAAAAATTATAATTTAAAAAAAATGATGTGTCGAAAGATTGGCAAAAAGATACCGATACCTTTAAAAGAGGTATACGTCATACCCCTTTATATTTAAACTTGTAGAAGTGACATTCACCCCCGCTTAGGGGTTGAAATTGCAGGGTGACCGATACGTGTAAAAAAGTTATTCTGGGTAGCTAGCCCTGTATATATACCTACTTATTGTAATGGAATTTTTGTATTTCTTGAACGTTAATTGATTTATTAGTTTACGTGTTTCAATATTTAAAATTCTTTTGAATATCTAAAAAAAATCTACCACAATTTCTATATCCACCAATTATTTGAGACTCTTTGCTGTAAAGTAAAATTTTATTTATGGTATTAACTATTTTTTTAGTCAATAAAACACAACTTTCAAACAATAATTATATTTTGAGGTTTTTTATATAAATTGAAATACCAATATGTAATAAAATTAAAACTCAAATCAAATATCAAAAATACTACTTAAAAATTTAAAATCTACCAACATATATTAAATTTATCTAAAAAAGATTTGTTTTCGGAATTGTCCTTTTATATCACAAATTTAATTTATAACACAGCGCAATTTCAAATGTATATTAAATTTATCTAAAAAAGATTTGTTTTCGAAATTGTCCTTTTATATCACAAATTTAATTTATAACTTAGCGCAATTTCAAATGTAAGTTTATTAATTTTGATCTTTAAAACCCAATACTCAGATAAATATTCACCAATCAATAACTAAAATTTGAATTCTCTTACCTAAATTGACTGGAGAATATTAAAATTTTCAACCACTTTTATTATGAATTATACTACCTTATTAATCTAGGCACCTACTAAAGTTGCAACCACTTTATCCTCTTCTTTCTACTTTGCCCTAGATGTGATGGATGACTCTATCTGCAAACTCCCTGCTAATCTGACTGCAATTCTACCGCTCCTCTGTACGCCTGCTCTCTCTGTAATCAGACTTCAAATCTGCTTACTGTAATGTTTTTATTTTCACACTCGGGTTCAGTTCAGTTCTTGGAATTATTTAAAAACACAGTCCAACCCACTCTAATTTATTTCCACTACTTTAACACAACTATTTACAATTTATATCTACTTAAGTATACGACCGTCGAAAACTGAATGCCTCCTATCGCCAGCTCTTCTCATTTATATATTTATCTTGGAATTGTCTGGTACGTCCACGAACAATCGGGAAACTCTTTCATGTTCTGGAAGCTTTAAGGAAATTCCCAGTAACGGCAGCGGTCCACCTTTTGAGAGACAAACATTTCGGATTCCCAGAATTTATCGGAATAATGTCCCTTCCACGAATTGGTTGATGGCCGATTACACCAGCTGTCAGATGAATTCTCGTAACATTACTATTCACCTGCTCCTTAACATACCTGTTCGCTCTATAAACCCTCTGATTTTCCTGATTGCTTTTCAACTGCTCCAATAATTGCTCTTACTATTTCAGGTCACCCAATTTCCTGAATATTTTTGCTTCTGATTACTGCTTCATTTGTTTCTGTTACTAGTCGAAGACTATGGTTGCTTGTAACTTTGTCAATTGAATACTTGAATCACTTCATCCCGTTGTCAATGACAAAGAATCCATGATCTAAAATTTAAAATTGAAATGTTTGACAATAGTATTTGTTTATGACGTAGCTATCTCGGAGAATTTAAAACTTCATATAATTATATAATAATAGTTCCTTCAAATTGGATATTTTAGAAACGGGTGATCTTCAGAATTTTATGTGGCTCTCCTAAGTGCGACTTTGTTATAAATGCGATCATAGAATATTGTTGGTTCAGTGATCCCATTAAAATCATAAGGGAAAACCTTTGAAAAACCTTATGAACTATCCCGATATTGGGTTTTTCACAAGGATATGACCATTAGTAATTTCTTCCTTAATTATCGGCAACCAGGAACGATTGTAATTGTACAGAGGTAGCAGCGATACAATCGTTTTCATTTAAGAAAATTGAAGCAAACTCTTTTAGTTGTGTTCTTTTTTGCGTTATATAACTGAATTTATAACCAAGGTCCCAAGCATGTTCACAAATTTTGGATTTTTCAAACTGTTGTTAATTTACGTAAATAACTAATTAACTGCTTTCAGATAAAATATGCCGAAATATCATGTAACAATCACCTTTTTGATTTGACAAAAACTGTCATTAATCTTTCAGGCAGACAATTAGAAGCTTCTGAATCTCAATTCTACAAAAAGGTCTTAATTTTGCAATTTCCCAAAAAACTGTTCCAAAATTTGATTTATCAGTTCTATAGAACAAACTGCAAACAAATTAAACAATAGTGAGGCTCTAGAATATCGAATATGAGCATAAATTGAATTAGAAAAACCTATACATATCAAAAGTAACCTTTCAAAAAATTAATTAGATTCAATTAAAGTTTTGAAAAATGACACCAGTATTATGATTTTAAATGCAGATAAAGGCAATGCCACAGTTATTTTATTTTAATAAACTGTGTTGTTAGGGCTGAATAGCTAAAACAAAAATTTCAATTACCGGGAGAGCAGCCTGTTAAAACTATATGTTTCAGAAAACTCTTTTTATTATGAAAGCTCTCGAATGTATTTTTATCCTTCGTCAATCACCAAAAAATAGCAGCAATTATACATTGTACAATATTATCTACAAAAAAGTTATAACTTGTAAGCTTGTCATATTCACTAATTTATAATTATAGCATTTAAATTAAATAAGGTAAAATGTTAATCTTTATATCAAATTGTCTAATAACCAAGTTCGCAATCTCATAACGATGAATTAACAAATACTAGTGATTAAAAGGATCGTTTTAGAATAATGTTAGGAGAATTCATCCGATGGTTCGTGGAAGCGACATTCCTCCGATATTTCGAGGAATTCGAGAAATGGTTCAGCTGGCGCATCGATGTCGGCGGCTTAGCTTTGATGTATTTCTCGAAGAATCTAGCCTGGTCTGGGCGGCTCTTTGACGGTGTGGAGAATTCCAAGAAGAAATATATAAATACAGAGAGCTGAGGAAGCATTCATTCAGTATTCCACTGCCGTTAGTATAGTATAGATAAATTGTAAATAGTTCTGTGAATATAAATTGTGTTAAAGTAGTGGATATAAATTAGAGTGAGTTGGACTTTGTTTTTAAATAAATCCAAGAACTGAACCCAAGTATGAAAATAAAAACATTACAATATCATAGTAAAAGTTCTATAGAGAATAGAACAGTCAATTTTAATATCACCTTAAAATAACTAAAGAAAGGCAAAGTAGAGGTAACTAAACATGGTGAAATAAGAGGCTACTCATAAATTATAAAATTTTGTTAGCAAGAAATGACATGACAGGAAACAAGGGACAAAATAGATTTCAACAGCTGTAAATAACTCGATCACAGTAACTATAAAAATCATATAATTAGAGTAAGAAGTCAACAAAATTGAAAGCCGAGTTACCTTCAATAAAACACACGAAGTGCAAATATTTTCTCTTTCTTGGAAAACTATCTATAATGATATAACAGACGATTAGCGAAATTACCAAAAAGGCAAAAACTTATTGGATGATTACCCAACACATTAAAAAATTCAAGACGTCTAGACCACATTCAACAGACTTCAAGAGACAAACGGATGTACACCGGAAGAAAACATCATCTAGATTGTCCGAACCGTGGGACAATAAGTACATACTAGGAATACTAACTTTTAGCTAATTGTTTAAATTACAATGACTCAAATAAATTTGCATTATTATATGTTATCATGGCTACATTATTTTTGTGTGGTGCGTAATATATTTTTTTTGTGTTTCAAGCTGTGATAATGAGTTGGAGAATTATTCAACATTAATTTTTACTAGCTGTCGCCCAGTGGTCGAAATTCGACCAATTGTGTCAATTTCTCTGGCAGGTTAAGTAACCTGAAAATCTTATCGTGACATTCTATCCTAGGACTTTAGGGAGAACAGCAATTACACGGAACGGATCCAGATTCGGAACCTCTGTGTGATAGTTTCCTCGAAAATCCTAGATGTCGGCCTTACATCTCGCTTCTACAAATAAGTAAACAAATTCAAGTTTTTTTCAAATATAATTCATAGGACTTTATTTGTGTTCAATTTCGTAATTCTTAATTTAATATGACAACAAAGCAACCGCTAATGGGCTACCCTACATATTTATTTTTTCTAACCTCCCTGTATAGCTATAGTTGCACTCAATTCTGAAACATTTATTAAAATCCTCATTATAATAATTCCATTTCATTATATATTTCCACCACCCTGTATATGCAACT
This sequence comes from Octodonta nipae, assembly GCA_034190945.1. Lineage (NCBI taxonomy): Eukaryota > Metazoa > Arthropoda > Insecta > Coleoptera > Chrysomelidae > Octodonta > Octodonta nipae. The sequence goes on along the minus strand of CM067221.1, from coordinate 108,394,341 downwards.
GCTCATGGACCACGCATAATATTTTTTAGCATTTTTGAACCACACGGTAAACCATTCTGTATATGTATATATTATGAAATTTTTAACTATCTTCTGTAAATATAATTCCACTGTGACCTATATTTCAATCATCATATATATGGAACTCTTCGTGGGCTACTCTATAAATCATTTCCGTTTCTAACATTTTTTATCATCATCCTGTATATCTATAATTCCTCTCACCCTGTATTTCATCTTCCCTATATATACAACTGCTTATAGGTTACGAAATGATGCATTTCCATTTCCGCCACCCTGTATATGCATCTCTTTATAATATTCTTTGCACCACCCTGTATAACTGTAATTCTACTGCACCTTCTATTCCAAGAACCCTGTAAATTCAACCGCTAATGGGCTTCCCTATATAATTATTTTATTAGTTATAATTGCACTCTGTATTTTAAACACCCTATATATGCAACTGCTTATGTGCCACCTACGAAAAAAACGATTTTGAACATATCTGGAATCGCCCTGTATAATTATAATATACAACGATTACTTTACCACTAAACAATAACAACGCTTGCATGCCACTTCCAGTAGTACATGTTCTAAGTATAAACAGCATTGGTCCCTGTATATATAATTACTCAACGTTTTGAGTCTGGCGGCGTCGGCACGCGGCACATTCAGTTGTTTGGCGTTGACATTATGATGTAAATAATGAATTTTTATTATATTTTATTTAATGAATGAACCATTATTATAAACTAATATTAGCATTCTGCACTGAAGGTCGTCAGTAGCTACTAAACAAAACAAAAATGAAGAAAATCGGTTGAGAGACAGAGGAGAAAATGGTACCTAATCGTTTTGTCTTTGCCTATTTATATATAGATTCTGGATTGCTTTATTCTCAATTGTTAATTTCTTGATAATTTATCAAATGTTCAAATTTTCATTAGTTTGCTTCATTACGAGAGATATATTCTCATGCTTTTATTTTTAATTATTGCTCTATTTTTACTTACGCAATATAATAAATTATCACAAGTGATTCTTTGTATAAGAAAATCTATGAGCAAGACTGTCTGTAAATGAAAACCAGTAATCCGTGCATGTTTGTAATTTAAATCCTTTTTAAATACAAATGAAGACAATCCAGCAAATAACGTGATAAATTTATTGATATAATTATATGAATCACTCATAATTGTAAAGTTATACAATCTATATACTTAACTCAACACTCAAAACGGTCCAACCCTTTACCATTAACCTCTCATAACTGAAAAATATTACTTAAAAAAATCCATTTGGAGAATTGATAACTAAAAATAAAATTATGGCTTATGATTTCCTTTTCTTCAACGCATTAAACTCCTAGAACGACTGGAGACCAAATGAGTGGAAATTGAACCGAGATGGTGGCAGTTAAAAAGATTGATGAATCAATATTTCTACAAAATGGATCAGTCTAACGGAAGTTTTTCTGCATCGTTGGAAATCAACTAATTACCTTTTCATTGCGGATCGAACAAAAATATTTCAATAGTGGGAAACTTTCCAGCAAAAAACCTTTTGGAATGAGTTTGTGAAGTATTTCTGAAGCTTTCGAAGAATTGAATCCTTTGTTAGCATTTTTATTTCCCGATGGATACTTATGGGTGAAATGGGATAGTTTTGTAGATTTTTTGTCTGCTCTGCTCCGATAAGAATTAAGTGCAGTATTGAAGAGTAGTGAAACTTCAAAAGACAATAAGTTACAGTCATTTCTTAACAGGAAACAAGGTTACGCATGGTGGCATTTTCCTTTTAAGGCCAAAAAAACATTAAATATTTAAAGAGTTTTTCAATTAAATTATCTTTTTTAAATTTATCATTATAAATTAATTTTTGTTAAGTATATATCCTTTATTGTTAATAATAAAGATGTGTACAAACAAATGTCAGAGTTGTTGTACGCTTTTTATTTGCTTGTTGCAACCTGTGGTTATACGTTTTGCACAAAATAAATTTTAGAAAATTTTAAGATAATTTTTTGAATCAGTATTCATTTGATGTCGAGAAATGTATTATTCATTGGTTATGCCTTTTCATATATTTTTTTAAATTTTTTACTATACGTATTCGTTAATAATATTGTTAGATCCTTATATATAGCACTAATGAGGGTTATAGTAGGGTGACAGATGTAGTAGTGTTAAGGATTCATTCGATTTCTTAGAAATTCTTTTTTAGGATGTGAAGAGAGTTAGTGACTACCTCTTTACTGTATATACACAATCCTACTGTTATTTGGTCTTTTCTAGAGATTTGTTACTTTTTTGTTATTCTTCCTTTCTTATTTATGGTTGTCGTTCCGTCTTGACGTATGTATGTAATATTTACCTTAGATTTTCAGGGGAGCTTGGTTTGTTTTCTATAGTTCTGTATAATGTTAGTGTTTATTGTTTTGCTTTTTGTCCTTATTATGTACTTGTGCTTTTCGTCTTTCATTGCGGTAATTTCATATTCACCTAATTTAATTTGAAACATTTCATGTTGCTGTTCGCTTCTGTGTGTTTCCATGTTTGCTTCTTACATCTTTCGCTTAACTTCTTTTAATTGTTTTTCGTATGGTTTTATTAATTTCGACATATCCCACTGATTTTCTGTGCTCATCTTCATTCAGTTTTTCTAATTTCCTAATTTTATTTGTTATATACATATATATATATATATATATATATATAATATATATATATATATATATATATATATATATATATATGTCTAGTCGTAGGCTTTCACGGATGGAACAATGTGAAGAAATATGTATACGGGAATACAACCATTCGTTATATTGATTCATATTTGAATCCTGCAGGCGTTTCGTCAAGGTCTCACTTGGCATTCTCAATGCGTTGTTATGGTGTTACCTACAACGTTAGATTCTGTAAAATGGGGCTTTAAATCCAGCGACTCTAACTCAGATGGTGCCGCCAGTGCCTTGTCGCTTTTGTTTTTTGTAGAAACGATCTTCAAAAGTCAAGTGTAACAGGTCATGACATTCGATTTAGTAGTTGTGGCATATTAAGGTTAAGCGCGGCTACATCTGTTTTTGTTTAAACGATGGCAAAAACGAGTTGCATGTGTTAATCGAACAATGTTTTTAAATGGGAAAAATGCCGTTCAAGATCAGTATTGATCGGAATAAGTGCCTATCGTGGCTCCTGTCGTGCCCATGCAGTTGAACTGAGGTTGCTACGCAAAAAAATCTCAATACTGTTATGTTCGATCATAAGGTGAAGTTGAAACAGATAGCTGAAATTCTAAACATATCAAAAGCACCGTGTTTAAAATTGTGCATGAAAATTTGGGAACGAAAAAACTGTATGAAGCTGTTTGCGCTTGATAAATGGATGAAATATCAATTCATCACTATTTCATCATCTGATCAACAGCGACTACTGTCAATTACACTAAAATTGCTTGCTTTGCTGCACGTATATAAAATAGGCTGATGCATCGTTGTACATAAGCTATATGGTGCCTACTTTAAATGGTAACGTATTCAAGAAGTATAGATAATTCTTCTACATGACAATGTGCCCCACCTTTTAACCGTCATGAAGAAAATTGGGACCAATTAAATAATCATCGATGATTTTGAGGCAGGCATTTAATGACACTTATATATATGTAACATTATTATACGAAAATTGATCAAATATCCGAATTGCAAATATCTAGATTCAACTGTAGTTAAATGGTTTAAGTTTAGCATTGTTACAATTTAATTATTAAGGTCTCCTACTAATAACACCTTAGGGTCTAACCTAAGCATATGACTTTCAATTAGCAATAAAAAACACCCAATAGTGCTATTCCTTCCGGAGATATCAATATTGCTATGCAAACTTTAATCTAAAGCTGGCAACACCATTGTTACTCGGAAATAATTATATCAATAAAATGATTTTTCTTGTAGACCTGCAACAATTAATTAGCAATAAATAGATCACCCCGATAGTTGAGTACCTTCCGGATATACTGATATTGTTATGATAACTTCAGTCTAAAGTTAGGATAACCATCGCTTCTCAGAATGGGTTAGAGCAATGAATGTTATTCTTGCTTAATAAATTAGCAATAACATTTAGAGTAGATCCCAATTGGACGTTATGAAATAACTATGCTAGTTTAATAGACATACATTTTATATTGACTTGTTTCTGCTGAGGAAACCTATGTTGCGGTTCCGACAAGAGAATGTCCTCTCGAAAATTTCTTTATATATTCGATACATATCGACATCTAGGGCTTTTATTGGTTCCATAGCTGCGTGCTTATTAATTTATTAGACAAAAACAAATAAAAATTGCAAACAACAAGCAAATTATATTTCAATATGATTTACAGTAATTCCTTTTTCACCAGAATGTTCATTAAGCAGTCTTTGGAGCTGCTTGTTAGTTCATTTCTTTCAGATATTGTTCAGAAAGTTTCAAAGGGGAGCGATTACTTAATGGGTTGACGGTTGCTGGGAACCAATATAAGAAGTAGCACTTTAAAGCTACTACATCAGTAGTTAAGATGGGGCGTTCCTGTGACAACTCGATGGCATGTCCCTCAAACTGTCCACCGTAATAGGGGGGTCCCCAGTTCTTGTAGAATGACATCGCCAATGTCCAGAGGGTAGTTTGTCAGTTTTGTCATCAAGAAATTGTCTCAAACAATGGATTAGGCGACAAAAGGACATCTTAGGTGTGACAAAGTTGACAAAAAGTGACAATTTGGCTAGACGTAGATGGTGACGAGATCGCCAATAACCAGAAGGGTTTGCTGGGAAAAGCGTATCGCTTATCAGTAGTTTTGATCTCTTCTTCTTCGCTAGCTGTTCGGCTATCCTTGTTTAGTGAAGGCTGTCCTTGTCTGGCTTGTACGAGGGGTGCGCTAACCTAGCGTATCGCTTATCAGTAGTTTTGATCTCTTCTTCTTCGGTAGAATGTATATTTTTGCTGTCTTTGTTTATCACGTACACTACTTAACTTTCATTGTTTAATAGTTTTCACTTTTTAGACATTTCTTTACTTTGTTATTTTAGTTTGAAATAAGCTTATAATTACCAGATAAAAGAAAAAAAATGACCCATGTAAGATTAGAACCTGTGATATTAGTGATTAGCATGGCACTTTAACCAACTGAGCTAATGAGTCATTTATTTTTCTTTAAAGTATTATTCTACATGAAATAAAAAATGATGATTTTTAATTCAATTTATTTAGATATAAACAACAAAAATTATTCTCAGAAAAATACATTAGAATATTCATTAACAAAATTTTCAATTTCACATAGGTTTACAAGTCCTTCTTCACATTTTTCAAATCGTCGTCCATACCCCAAGCGGTAGTTTACTGACATCTCGAGAAAGAGAATTGGTAATGAAACTTCATCTTTAGGTAGATGATAGTAGGCAAATTTGTCCTCTGATAGATAGTAGAAAGCATCATAATATTTGAATTTCCACATGGTAAAAAGTCTGCATTCGTTATAATGTTTTCACTTTTTTGAGTAGGTGACACCAGTTTGAAACTATCAGAAAACTTTTTACATTTTGATGACTGTAATATCACATCATTGTTAAAACACCAAGGAAATTCTGAAACTTCATCACAAGGCTGACAATAGACAATAAGACTGTTCATGGCTAAATCTTGAGACAAACTAATGTGTTGCATTGTTAACATCTTGATTTATTTGTATAGGAGTAATGCGCTTTGAAGAAATTTTTGCTAGGTTATGAAAACTTTTTCGATTCTCAAAGACGTCTTGATTCCAATTTTGCTTCAAATTTTGTTTTTCTGAAATTGACATTGGTTCTGATATCCATTTACCATACAAATCTCTGATTTCATGCATGTTAAAAGAAGAACAATGACTGCACTGTAGAGCAATATGTCTTCCAAACGGGTAGTATTCATCTTTGATCACATCTTTGTCAGAATAACTTTTACACTTTAGCTTTACATGTAATTAGAACTTTTACCTTGTAAGGCATTTTGTAAACTGATTTTTGTTTGTGCATAATCTGTGTTTTATTGTGATCATTTCAAACCTCGATGTCATTATGAAGCTGTCTTCTTTGGATGGTTAATTGATAGGTCTGTTGAGAATCATGTAACAATTTTTCTTCCAAATGGGTAGAGCTCTTTTTTTCTTGTTGAAAGCAGATCTGATACTGTAAACACTTTGAAAGGGTTCTACCATCTTTATATTCTTCAATCAGTGCTTAAATGAAATGCATTTTTACTAGTTTCTGAAAAAGTAACTGTTATAGTTAGTCTCAACAAAAAAGAATATCCAGTGGGTTCTAAAATTATATGTATCCCCAAGGTAATGTATCAGGTGAAATATAGTTAATAATACGCTTATCATCGAATGGACTCAATGCGATTTTTTTTTGTTCTATTGAATAGACCTCATGTTTATTTGATCTTATTAGGTTATGTGATGCCTCCTTTACAGAGTTATAAAACAGACATTGATAGAAATCTTCAAAAGTAATTTTTCTCAAAGCAGATTTTTTTATACCTTTAACTTTCTTAATAATTGCATTTAAAATTCTTAAGGCATGATCTCAAACCAATAAACTCGAGCAAAATTTTACCATTAATTTCATCTTTCATTTTACCTAAGACTTTTTTATTAATTTGAGGAATTTGATATATATTATCTGGAGGATAGTCTGACGTATCAAACCTATGGAGTTCTTTTTTCATTTCTTCGTAAATATTGTCTACAAAGAAGTGATAAATTAAAGAATCTGTGTCCATATATAAAAGTTTTGCTTTTTTTCCAAAAGTTTTTAGAATATAGTTATAGTGAAAGTCATATAAGTATGTTTTTGAAATATCTAGAATGGAAAATCCAATATATATAGGTTTATTGAAAATAATTTCCGTTTTGTTCATTTCTATAATCACCATATTCCCTTCAAAGATATGACTACTATGAAAATTTGGTTTGAGATATATAGTAATTTGCACCGAATCGCCCTTTCTATCTGATAACAAACTTTACGTTTTATATTTTCTTACGTTCTCCATTGTTTTACCGAAAACACTGTTATTCATTAGTTTGTAAAAGTTTTTTTCAAAATTATTAGTACTTTGCATTCTACACTGTGTATTCAGTTCTATATATTTTTTCATCCATCGTGACTGCTTAAATTTTACAATGTTATGTATTTTAGATATTTTCAACCCGGCTTCAAGAGCCTGTTTAAAATCTTTATAATGAATCACATACTTTTGTTTATTGTAAAGTGTTGTTAATAATTTTTTATTTTTAGAACGTGAAGTTGGTGGTACCATACGTTCCGGACAGAAAGGGAGATCTTTATGACTTCATGTAGTTCCTTTGGATAATCTATATCAACTTCAAAAATGTAGCCAAATTCAGAGTCATCTGAAATATTTTGAATGTTCACTGAATAAGGTCTACCCATTCAAAATGTCCGTAAGGTAAGGGTCACACACATTGCTGTCCCATACATGTCGTTAATATCATAATACATTAAATAGGAGTTGGTTCACTAGGGTTGAACTCTTCCTTCATGTAGGGATTGTTAGCCCTTCCATACCGGTTTGAGCATTGTGATATGCCACCTCTAATTCCAGATTCAATGAACATAATCATATCAATGTCTGTTAGAAGTTCTAATTCAATTTCCGTTACCTTTAACATGGCATCGAAAGCTAGCCCTGGAGCTGTGTAATAATGTGCTGGGTCTAATTCATAAGTTTTTAGACAAGTCTTTCTAAAATTCTCGAATATATCAGCCAACAACAATACATCAGTTTTCAGGTATAATTCAGAATATTCTTGTATGTTCCTAATATTAAAATTTTGCCAAACATTTTTCGCATGATTATAATCATCTCTAGAGATACTAGTTTCTTCTAACTTGTTATCAAAACATTTTATATCTGGTAGATGAGTTTCCTGTAATTTTTCCCAACTATCAATATAATCATAAGGAAAAACACCTTTACGTTGAAGTAAATTAAATTCATGATCAGTACTACAGTATTTTCGTGTGATCAACTTTTGACTAGGTTCTAAATATGATGCTAAGTCACTTAACTTACTGGCCATGAATCGGAATGAATCTAAAAATCTAAAGGAAATTTTGGTATTGGCAATTTGTTTGGTAAAGGAAATGTAACGTTCTTTATTAATTGGCAGTAAACTGACAGTTCCATTAATAGCAGTACTTAACGCTTTTATAAAGAAATGACTGTCATATCCTGATAAATTGTGAAAAAATACAGGAACGTTATAATCATCCTTATAATTAATATTGCAGGAATTATGAGCAGCCCCTCTAATTCACCTGTAAGGTGACAGTGACGTGATCGTGCACTTTAATGTCACCATCTTGAAATTTTTTACAACAAATATGACAATGTTCTGAATTAGCATAAAAGCTATGTTGTTGAGCTGATAGTGCTTTCATTGGCAAGGGATTGTTAAAATATTATCAAGTTTATAAGCTATTTCTTGAAGTTTTTTAACAAACCATATATCACAATCCCTACCAGTATATTGATAGAATTCAGAAAGTGAATCATTATAAGCACATTTTACATAAAAAGCTATGCTAAATGGTGTGTGTTTCTGATATTTTGTGTAGAACTTGTTGATTTTTTATCTTCATACCTCTCTAGAATACTTTCTAGATCAGCATATATAGTAAACGGACAAGTTCTTTATTTTTATGATTTTTAAATTTTAAATTTTTATCTGTCTCTGAAGGAGTGACAATTTTGGTAGTATTCATAACTTGACATTTTATGAAATGTTTATCTAAATTTCCTTTGTTTTAAAATGATTTAAACATCTTTCACACAACCATTTTTTATGAGAAAAATTTCCCATTTGTCTGTTTAAGAGTTTGGATAAGTCTTTTATAAGAGCAAAATGAAAAATTCTATTTTTTTCAGAATTATTTTCATTGTCATCATCTGAATTTGAATTAACAGAATGGTTGAAAGTTGACAACATGAGTAAATTTATGCGAGGTGAATAATTACTTTTGCTTAAACTCACAGGAACTATACTCTTTTATTAACCATAAATAAGTTAATAGACAATTTGTTATTTTTTCAAATTTTGGGATGTCTTTCAAAGATATAGGAAATTGAATATTATCATATTTTAAAACTCTACTAAAATGCTGATAAGAACTGACTCTACATGGGTTTTTGTTAGCATCACATGGATGCAATGCTGCAACAATTGACCACAAAAAACAATACTCATCATTATTTTTATATTTAAAACTGCTTTTGTTTTCTTAATAAATGCCGGTACGTCCACAAAAGTTGACATACCAACATTTATTGGTCTATAATGATTTATATTTACTTTTAAATGCAATATTTCATACAAAGCCCATCCAGAATCACGTTCCTGAAAATTTTCCAATTTACTTAAAATTCTATTTGAACATTTTCCATAAACCACTCTTTTAAGTTAGTATTAACGTCTATAACTTCATTTTTTGTTTGAAAAATGTTTAATATCCGTTTCTCCGTTAGATGTTTTTATAAAGTTTGCATAAAATATACAATTAACTTTCAACAAAGACTTCTTTAATTCCTTTTTAATTTTTGCTGAAAAACTTTGAAAGCTTTTTTAAGGAATTCATGTGGTTCCTTTATTGTAAAATTGACAATGATTCCTGATTTTATCCTATTTTAAAACATGACTCTGTATCTTGCCAAACTAAGTTTCTAACATATTTACAAGATTTCGATTTTTTAAGCCTTAATTTATTTTTAAATTGCAAATAATAATATTTAAGAAAAGTTAAATTAGCTTCTAATTTCGAATAATTTTTTATCGGTCCCTCTTTATTTTTTAAGTATTTTTAAGTAGAAGTATAATTTTTTCAAAAAATGAACCCACTGTAAATATTCTGTTTTTGTTTTAACTAACTTACCAACAATTTCAATTTTCTTAACTACATTAGCAACAATACACTCCATCTTACACGAAAGAAATTATAGGTTAACAACAATTTAAGATCTGTGCTTCACTATTAGGTACGCGGCCTTTTATTTTCTTTGTTAGCTTCTCTGCGGTCATCATCACCCTCATGGAATGTGATACGCTGGCAATCAAAACAATAAACATTTCTACTTTGAAAGCCACTACGTAAATTATTTACATTAAAACAAATGGTACAGTACAACATCTTCTCAATGACTATTGCAATACAGTGAATTACTAGCAGATAAATAAAGTGCATACGTAATTCATGGAAACTAATAATTTAATTAATGTAACAAACATCATGTGATTTTGATTTATCCTAAAGGTTAACAAAAACATCATTTTTCGAGAGATAACGATTTTTACAGACAGGCTGGCGTCTTATGTTTATGTTAATTGCATTTTTAACGACTAACTGGCGCCGATCATCAATTTTTTACAGATAAGCGAGGTAAAATTAATGTTTCCATATTGCTGACGTAAATTGTTTATCACAATTATATGTGATTTATTCATACAAGGCATGTAGTTGGTCAGCAAATGTAGTTTTCTATTTGTTTGCATAAATAAACAAATTACTACTCCTCCTACTAAGTTATTAAAAGTGGTTTTCTATTTGTAAGCGTCAATAAACAAATTACAGCTCCTCCCATATAATATTTTGATTGGTGATTCACAAGACTAATCTAAATTATACAAGTTTGTTTATTTGTGTTTTCTATCTTAAAGGGTAGGATTTTATATACAAAATGGTTGCAATAATATAATTTTTTTTGTAAAGATGTAACTCCACCCATGAGAATTATGGTAGCAATTCTATATTTAGATTAAAATATAAAGTATAATATAATAACAAATAAGAATTTTTATATACAAATGGAAAATATCTTAAATGTTGATGATTTGTAGAAATTCAAGTTTCATGAGCATGTTCTATTTTTCTCTTAGCCTTTAATATAAAAGCAAGTTGAATAATAAGGAATGTTAGTTCAAAACATTAATTCATCTGTTATATACTCAAGTCTACTTATTAGATCAAAATGGCAACAATTCCAAGTACCCTTTTAATTTCCACCAAAGATGAAATTAATTTTCCTTTAAAAATGCTATATACAGTAATGAAACAAATTTTTCGGTAAGTATTTTTGTGAATACGTATTTTTTGTTGAATTGTTATTTATTTTATTTCTTGTTTATATTTATAGTTATGGTGTGAGGGAAGTGAAAATTAAAAAAAATGTAGTGCTAGTATCCCTATCATATTCTCCAAAAGAAGTTACATTAAGGCGCAAATTTGGGAATCTTCCTCTAAAATATATAAGAATGAATGTTGAGAATGAAGAGGAAATAAGTCTTTTTGAAAAGGCTGTAAAACGGTACAGTTTTAATTTAGAGGAAGATGAAGGAGAAGAAAATGAAACAAGTGCACCTTCAGCTGCTAAAAAGTTAAAGTGTTCCAACTTGAAGGAAATAGACGAAGACGAATTCCAAGAGTCTCAAATATTTCAAAGTGGACAAGATTTTTTTATAGAAAATTAGTTTTACTTACTTACTAATTTAAGTAAATATAAAAAAAAAATAAAACATATATCTAGTTCTAAGAGTTTTATTTCCTACAATACACATACCAATTTCTTAACAAATTTACATTTTCTACTGCACAGTTTAATTTATTACTATATACATGTTGATTACAATGATGTGACTTTAAAAACAGCTTTAATTTCTCTATGGAAGGGCAGCTTTCTTCTAATAAGTCCACAACCTTATTAGGAATCAGTTTCTCCAGCCAACGTTTCTTCTCTAATCCTTTGACTAATACCAGAGTCTTATCACACTTAATACAATTTTTTATGTATTCAGATATTTGTTCATACCTTAAACAATCATTATTATTCCATTCTAATCCATGATGCTCTTTTTTTGTATACACCATGTGTTGTTGAATGGTATCAGTCAAATGATTAAAACTGACAGGCATTGTAACAAATTTTGTGAGTACCAACCGTTTTCTACATTAATGATTGCAATTTCCTTACACAAAATAGCATCTCCATACTGAAAGTACTGCAAATCCACGATAAACATTGTAACTGCACAAATACTTGACGACTCGAACTGATTAAGTTGAACAATAATACAATATTAAAGAAAGTGATAATTATTTAACAGTTTTATATCAATTTTCAAGGTCATCTGCCTGTATCCAACTGTTATGTTTATCATCAAAACCTAACCACTTTACAAAAATTTTATTGGGTTTCTTTCGTTTCAAGATCCGTTCAATTAGAAATGCATTGGGATATTTAACTTTTAACAATTGTTCTTCATAGAAACCACCCAAAATGTCATGATTGTTTTCATCAACCAGCAGGTATGTTGTTGGATTTGTAAGCTGAACTTTCCTTATCTTGAATATCTCTGTGGACCAATTTGGTTGGTATTTTTTATCAAAAACTCCTCGTAATTTTGATATACGAACATAATCACCAACTAGAAATTTCCGTTTCTTTGATGCTACTTTTATTCTGCTATAGACTGTTTTCAATAAATGTTTTTCATCTCTTTTGTAACCTCAAATGGTTTCATACCTATGGTTCGATGTTTGGTATTATTATATTTTCTCACGATTTCCGGTAAAATATTCAGCCATTTGTAATGACCCTGTAAACTGAATTCTTTCCACATCATGTTTTTCAAAGTTCGATTTACTCGTTCCACAATTGACGCTTTTTTCTCGCTAAACACCTTATAATGATTCACCTTATATTTGTTCATTAACTTCTTAAAATCTTTATTGAAAAATTCTGTACCAGCATCAGTCTGCAGATTCTTAGGTGTTTGCTGTTTTAAAACTTTCTCCATGGCTGAGCAAACCTCAGACTTATTTTTTGACTTTATGGGATAGGCCCAAACAAATTTTGAAAAACAATTGATTACAACCAATATGTATTTATAGCCTTTATTTTCTCTAGCGTATGGTATCATTTCCACTAAATCAGCTTGAAAGAGATCATCTAAAGATTTAATAATGACTTTTCGTCTTTTAAATTTATCCTGGCTGCTTTATGGATTTCTTCAACTATTTGCCGCTTCACACTACTATTAGAGTTCATTTTTAAATAATTATACCAGCCTCTCTCAATTCCTCAATAATTGATGTTATTTCGTTTGTGTGGCCTGTATGTCCTGCTGTTTGTGAAGCGAGTAGTAATCGTAACCTATCAACAAGTTCATTTGGATCATCCCAATGAACGTAATCAATTTTATTGTTATCCACTTCCATAAAAATTCCTTTCCCTGCCACCATAGGAGCAATAATTTTTTTATATTTTTTCATTTTGCTACCATCTATTTGTTTGTTAGGTTTATAATAACGTCTATGAGCATTAGTTTTTGCTACAATTTGTTTATAATTATCTTCATCTTCTTTAGAGTAGCCTTTCGGTCGTTTTTTGAACAATAATTCATATAACCCCATACTACCTCGATATCGTTTCTTCTTAACGATAATATCAGATCCATCAATATCTAATCTTGAGTCACCAATCATAAGTTTCTCAGTATCGGTATCTAATCTGACACCATACTTATGATCAAATTCCTTATTATCATCATCATAATACATGTCATTTATATATTTTCTGGGTAATGGATCATACTGGTCTAAATAGTCAACATAGGATTTTTCAGCAATATCAGCAAACCGTCCAGGTGTTGCAGGAGAATGTAATGATCCTATCTCATCATCAGATGTGATTTCTTGAAGAATTGTCATTTTATTTTCACTTGGATCTTCATTTTCATCTTGCAATAATCGTAACTGACCTGTAGGTGTGGATAAACTCGTTGAAAGTTTACGAGGAATCTTCGGTGTTTCCTGATACAGTGATTCAGCTTGATGTGATAGTATTGATGGGTATAATTCATCGTTAAAAATAAAATCTTTTTCCTCATCAACATGACTAGGATCCTCAGTTTAAAAAAAGTTTTCTCTTCTTCCATCTTATTAGCTCCATCCATTTTATGTTCCTTGTGACTCAGTTTACTTTCAATGTCCTTAAGATGTTTTGTTATGGGAGAAAATAACTTTTCCTTAACAATTTCACCATGTTTGAGAAGCTGTAATTTTTCTTTTACAATTCTACGTTTCTGTACAAGACGTTTTTTTAGTTCCTTCTCTGATAGATTCATGTTGCTAATTAGACAGTTAGTATCTGGTTGTCATGAGCTTTTGATCCGCTTTTAATCCGCTTTCGATCCGCTTTTGATCCGCTTTTATCTGCTATTATCCGCTATTGATCTGGTTCAATCAGTTTCTGATATATCTTACACTTATGATGTTAATGATTGTACTGAAATTAATTGTCTTATTCGAAACATATATAGTGATCAAAACCTCTTCTGTAACGTCCCTCATTGATGTTGCTGTCTTTAGAGATACATAAAAATCCATATGGTCTGTACCAACACATGGCGCATAAGCTTTTAAACTGTTCAAACGACATGTCACTACCAATATGATCATTATAAACATGTTTCAAATTCAAATCATCTTGTTTGAAAAGAACCAAAAAATTTGCGTTATCTCGAATGAGATGTTTTGGAACCTTCGCATACGTCTGAGACAGATAAAACGAGTCCACTAGACTGTGCCTTCCATAGAGAAATATTGACGTATAACATCTTGATTGTCACAAGCCACATCATCAAATATAAATATTGAATTTTTTTTGCTTCTGAAGGATGTAGAATATTTTCGCTAGCATTGAACGGGTAATAACCGATGCCTTGTATTGGCTTTAGTAACTTCTCCAGATAAACATATTTCGGTTGATACAACGACTTTGAATAAACATAAACATTCTCAAATCTCAGCCCGTTCAAGTGTTCAATTAGATTAACCATAACATTGGTTTTACCGCAATTGCTTGGCCCCACCAGAATACACCTCACAGTTGACGGAAACAATGGACCATGCTTTTTATTTTCAGGTATACTATTGAAATTATCATTTTCAATAGCTAAAGAAGTTTTTTGTTTTACCACCCTCATTCTTTGACACATTACTATAAAATGAGATAAATATTCATAAAAACAAATAATATATGTTAGTTTTAAGGTGATAGTTAATGAAACAACATCATGAAGTTATATTCAGGTCAAGGTTTATTAAATTCAGCTATAAATAATTTACCGTTTGAAATGCATATACCAGGTTATAATTATTGTGGGCCTGGAACAAAACTCAAACAACGTCTATTACAAGGAAGTCTACCAACAAATCCACTAGATGCTAGCTGTTTAAAACACGATAAATTTTATGAAAGTGAAAGTGATACAAAGTTACGTCATAAGGCAGATAAAATATTAGCTGAAGAAGCTCTTCAGAGATTTCATTCTAAAGACGCATCTGTAGGTGAACGAATAGCAGCTCTCGGTATTGCAGGAGCAATGAAAACTAAAGTGAAATTAGGTATGGGCTTGAAAAGACCTACTAATAAACAAACGATTCGAAAGTGTATAAAGTTAATGGAAAAAACTAAACTTATGATTGAAAATACTCTCAAGAATATACAAGACGGCATAACAATTTTGAATGGTAATGATGTGGAATCCATTAAAAAAATACCATCACAAAGAAGACGAAGAAAACCAAAGGTTCAAATAAAAAAAATAAACAAAAAAGAAAAACCTGTAAATGAACCTCAAGAAATTGATATGAATATGGAAATTGAATATAACCGAAAACGTAAAAGGGATACCAGTGATGATGACATTTATAATTCTGAAAATAAAAACGTCGTCTAATATCTCCTCAAACTCGTAAATTTCGAGTGGGTAAAAGAAAATTACAACTTAATGATGAAGAAGTAATTCCTAAAAAGTTAAAACTTGATTTAGATGAACCTCTTATTTTTGACAATCAACAAAATCGAAAAAGAAAACTAGATGATAGTGATGGTGGTTTTGAAGATGACACTACCCCAGTGTCAAAAGCGAACAGAATCAATTAGTATAAAAAATAGTTTCTCTTAAAATTTTATCAGTATTTACTGAACATTCATATAAAACGTACTATAATCAAGAGAGAAGTATGGTTAAAATAAAGTCAAGGTGTAAAACAAAAAAGTTAAGAAAAAGTGGAGTGTTGAAGAAAAAACCGAGCAGAAAATGTCTAGGGTTTACAAGAGCTATAAGTCAAATAAGGAAACATGTGCTTAAACATAAACCTCGTACTTTAGGTGCTGCCATAAAAGTTGCATTGAAATCTGCTAAATCAATTAAGAAACATATCAAGTCTACTCCACCTCGTATCATACAAGTACCTAAGAAGGGTGGTATTTTACCCCTTATTCCCATTTTTGCAGGACTTTCTGCGTTGGGATCGATCGCCGCAGGAGGATCAGCTGTTGCAAAAGTAATAAATGATGCTAAGATGGCAAAACAAAAATTAGAGGAAGCTAAACGACATAATAGACAAATGGAGTCTATTGCTGTAGGAGGAAAAGGACTATACTTACGTCCTTACAAAAAAGGCTTCGGTCTTTTTTTACACCCTCCAAAAAACTACCACAACGTCCGCTAACAAATATTGATATAGATAAATATGCAAAAATCTGGAAAATTCCAAATTTCCGAGGAGTGTTCATGAGAGACAATTTACCTAAAAAAATTCATAAAATTGAAAGAGGAATTATCAACTTAGATTCTACAATTGGTCCTGGAACTCATTGGACAGCATATAAGAAAAACGGTTCAACAGTGAACTATTTTGATAGCTTTGGAAACCTTAGGCCTCCATTTGAAGTTATAAAATATTTTAATTCCACTGAACTATGTAAAATTGTATATAACTATAATAAGTTTCAGAACTATAACAGTTTTAATTGTGGACACTTATGTTTATATTTTTTATCTCAATAAAAGGCGTAAACAAATCAAATTTGTCTCATTACTTTGAAAACCTTTGAACAATATACATTCATATTTTTTTTTAAATGCCTGTTCCTACCGATGAACATTATCAGTGTACAGTTCTTATGGATTGCTGGTGTAACAAGTGTGGAACTAAAAGAATAATTAGTGAAAAACGGAGCTCTAGCTCTACTGTTTATTGTCTATATTGTGGAACACCCATGCAAAGAAAATTACTAAATACAAGCTGCTCTGTGTGTTGTGCTTCAAGAGGTAATTAAAAAACAAAATGGCAGACAATAGAAGAGGTATAATACTAACTTTTAAATGTGATGATTGTGGTGCAAGTTTTCAAGTTTACAAGTCTGGTATATGTACAGATTATGGAATTCAAAGGGTCTCATATTGTACCAGGTGCCGAAAGGAAACATTAGTATTAATGCGAGTTGAAACTTGTTAATAACTACGTAATAATAATTTAGTTGAAAATTGTAAATAGTAAAAATAATTAAGGGAATATATTTAATAAAACCATACAAATAGTTTTAGTTATTTGGTAACCTTTGACAGATTAAGATGTCTTCATATACATTTACGTTCTCTGAACGTGCTTCTATTCTCAGTAACAAGATTTACCCACCAATTATTCTAGAAGATGATGCTACGTATGTCATGGGGTTAATTGATTTTATGACCTTTAATACCATCTCAAATATCGATGAAACCAACAACAAGTTTTATATTAACGGTATGAAATTAGAATTACCGGTGGGCACCTATGAAATACAGGATATTGAAAAAACGCTTCACACTTTGCTAACTGATCATGAAGAACAACAAAAGGAGACAGCTGTACCATCTGTATTATCGTCACAACCTATACAGAAGAATTTGAAACCTGTGGAAAAAGATGATAATAAGAAAATAAAAAAACAGAAAAACCTGTATTAATATTGAGAGCTAATCATAACACATTTAAATGTGAAATAAAATGTAACAAAGAAATTGATTTTGAGAAATCTAACACCATTGGTCCTTTATTAGGATTTGAAAATAGAAAATTAAAACCTAAGAAATGGCACTATTCAGATTATCCAATCAGCATTTCAAAAGTAAATGCTATTTGCATTGAATGCAATTTAATTCAGAATTCTTTCAACAATGATGTACCTGTCCATATAATCCATATGTTTTACCCCAACGTTCCCCCTGGTTACAAAATTGTTGAAAACCCCACCAACGTTATTTATCTACCAATCAATACAAGATATATAAATGAGATTATTATTAAAATAACAGACCAAAATGGAAATTTGGTTAATTTTAAAAGTGAAGTTGTTACGATAAGATTGCATTTAAAACGACTTAATTGACATGGTTTTCATATATGATAATCCATCTAATTATTTATCACAACAGGAACAACCTATAAAATATCTACAGCCAATCTATAAAAACGCCAGTATCAAGCAACAAGTGAAACAGTTAACACCTATCAATAAGCAATTTTTAGTATCTTTGGGATTCAAGATACGAACTTAACAACGGCTAAACATAAAGAAGAAAAAATAAGAAGAAAAAGAAGAACACTATAGAGAGAGGACAATTCAAAGCATTCATTTGCAGAATAAAATTAAGTATAAGTGTAAGACTCAAAAAACTTTTCTGTTTGTTTCGGTGTGTGTTTAACAAAAAAATGACGCTTAACATACTACGAGTGGCTGATAATGTGCTTGTGGATAATGCTATAACCAATTTTGAATATCATTCCTACACACCTTATGCAAATACTACATTTTTCAATAATGATGAGATAAGAATCCCTATACAAACTCAAGACGTGTACACTCTACCTTCTCAAAGTTTTCTGTACCTAGAAGGAAAACTTTTAAACTCAGAAAATAAGTACAGTCCAACACTAAGATTCATTAATAATGGTTTTGCATTCCTCTTTGAAGAAATTCGTTATGAACTTGGTGGAACAGTAGTCGATCGAACAAGAAATCCCGGAATCACATCAACGATTAAAACCTATCTATCATATTCAAAAAATGAAATAATTCGATGGTATAATGCAGGATGGAATCTTGAAGGCACTCCAAATATGTGTGATGCTAATGGAAATTTTGCAGTATGCATTCCTCTAAAATTACTACTTGGCTTTTGTGAGGATTTTCGCCGTCTAGTGATTTCAGCAAGTCAAAATTTAATTTTGGTACGTGCCAATACAGACACCAACGCTGCAGTTAGTTCTGTAGCTACAGAAAAACCAAAAGTTCACCTAAATAAAGTTGTTTGGAAAGTACCTCATGTGTCTTTATCTGATGCTCACAAAATCCAATTTTTGCAATATATAGAACGTGGAAAAGACTTGCCTATCGGCTTTCGTTCCTGGGAGTTATTAGAGTATCCACTTTTACAGCAAAGTCAAAAACATACATGGGCAGTGAAAACGACAAGCCAACTGGAAAAACCTCGTTTTGTTATTGTAGCATTCCATACTGATCGAAAAAATAATATTCACAAGACTATGTCAGAATTTGATCACTGTAACATCACAAATATAAAATTGTATTTAAATTCTGAAGTTTACCCATATGATAATTTAAATCTCAATTTTGATCAAAAGAATTTTGCAACACTTTATGAAATGTTTGCAACTTCCAAGCGGTTTATTATAACAGAGAATTCATACAAGTTTCTATAACACCAGAAGACTTTTCCAAACAAATCACATTATTTGTAATTGACTGTAGCCGACAAATAGATACCATTAAAGGTGGAGCTGTTGATGTCAGATTAGAATTTGAAACAAGCAAAAATATACCAGAAAAAACCACTGCATATTGTCTCATTCTTCATGATCGCCTTGTAAAATATAATCCTTTAACTAATGTTGTAAGAACAATGTAAAAATATTATGTAATATAAATAAAAAATATTATAAATTGTTTATTTAGAACCATTACAATTTTTTGTAACAGCGCAACTCTATATCTTAAACTAAAAGAGGGGAGAATCTTAAATAAATATCAAATACAGTCTATTAAATTAACAGTATGAACGTATCCATTTCTTATACTTGTACAAATTGTTTTAAAAACACTGAAAGTTTACTCTTTACTATTGTAACTTTACAGTGTGCAAGAAATACAACAAGAAGTTTCACTCAAAATACACCAAGAAGATCAAAATACAAATATTGTAGTATTTGTCTACAGTGCACATTGTGGTTATTAAACGAAGAATAAATAATAAAGAAAAATGTTTATAAACATTATTCTTAATTTATGTTCACTATGTATTGTTATTGGAAATGAAGTGTTTTTCTCTGAATACTCACCACATAATGGAAGCTTATATATAACACATGAATTGGCAAACCAAACTTCTTTACAAATCAGTTTTAGTAAACTGTTATCAAAGTATCCTGAATTTAAGCTATATTCTACAAGACAAGGAAACCTAACAGAATTAAGAAATAAAACTAATAATTTTGCAACTGCCGTATCTGAATCATTAATTGAAAACGAGAACACAACCCTTAGTATGATGAAAACTGAAACAGAGTATCAGGCAACCATTAAACAGTTGGAAGAAACACATATGGCTACTTTAAATGAATTAATTGCTCTAAAAAAATCGCTAAATGAATCGAGAACAAATCTGCTTGAAGTTCGATCAGATTTGGCAGCATGCCTCTCACTCAGTGCAGGATTTAAGGCAGACAGTGATATATGGGCCTCCAAGTATGCAGAACTAAGATTTCGAGTTCCACCCTGTACAACAACCTCATCTAATGATTTTAGTAAAAATATATCACATCATTATGTTGCTTTATTACAGTGGAACTATACAAGTTGTATACAAGAATTAAATAGATGTAATAAAAAAATCTTATTGAATTAGAAATATTTTAATAATAAATAGTACATATTTACTTACATGTTGTTTTGTTATTTTTGCACCTTTTTACACTGAAACTCACTTGTTTTTCACTGCAAGTTCTGTACCTTTTATAGGCAGTAAATTATTATTTCCTAGAGATTTTTTCAATTGTATCAACATCTTAGGTTTACAAAATTTTATCTAAGCACTAATTATAAATGAAAAAATCACATAATTTCGAAATGGAATTTCACATTGCAACATTTTATTAATGTAGAGATACACGCATATAAACTAAAAAGTCAGACGTTTGTAAATAAAATTTCACATGTTTGGTCTTCTTTCATAATAATTAATTAATGATTAAAATTTGCAGTGTTATCAATGCAGCGATAGACAGTTGTAAATAATTAGATGTTTGTAAATAAAATTTCACATGTTTGGTCTTCTTTCATGATAATGAATTAATGATTCAATTTATCAAGCATTCCCGACCTTGTTATTGGAAATAATAATGCAGCTGTTTTTAATTGTTTAAATTATTTTTCAAATAAGGTATTTTTTAGCAAAATTTGTCAATATAAAAAGTTAAGTTTTTTATTTATACATGTATTAGGTACACTAATTAATAATATGGTAACTATTAAAAAGAGAATAAGTGGCTCATTTTTCTTTATCATAATGAAATTTATTTTATTATAGAAAGGAAGCAAAAATTTTATTTTTTAGCAAAATTTGTCAATACAAAAAATTACGTTTTTTATATTTATACATATATTAGGTACATTAATTAATAAAACGGTAACTATGTATTAAACAAAGAGAGTAAGTTGCTCATATTTTTTTAACGTAATGAAATTTGTTGTGTTAGACAAAGACCACAAAAATATACATTCTACCGAAGAAGAAGAGATCAAAACTACTGATAAGCGATACGCTAGGTTAGCGCACCCCTCGTACAAGCCAGACAAGGACAGCCTTCGCTAAACAAGGATAGCCGAACAGCTAGCGAAGAAGAAGAGATCAAAACTACTGATAAGCGATACGCTTTTCCCAGCAAACCCTTCTGGTTATTGGCGATCTCTTCACCATCTACGTCTAGCCAAATTGTCACTTTTTGTCAACTTTGTCACACCTAAGATGTCCTTTTGTCGCCTAATCCATTGTTTGAGACAATTTCTTGATGACAAAGTGACAAACTACCCTCTGGACATTGGCGATGTCATTCTACAAGAACTGGGGACCCCCCTATTACGGTGGACAGTTTGAGGGACATGCCATCGAGTTGTCACAGGAACGCCCCATCTTATCTACTTGCAACTTGTAAATAAGTTTTACTTTTTGTATTTCTAACCTAGTAGGTTATCAAATTTTATTTTGATACTAAATATCTACGGTGGCAAGGAGCTGAAGTATAGAAGTTTCGGTGAGCTTTCGAAGTTCTGATGCGCTTTTTATCTTTTTTTCTATAAAATTGATAAAGTGTTTAACTTAATGACTTTTATGGAACCTCGCCATTTGTGGACTCATATTATTTTTTCACCCAATTATTTGTGTTAAATATCGATTCCAAAAGAGCAAACAAACATCATAGATTAAAGTTAAGTTTATTTGGTGAAGTTACGGTGAAAAACAAAAAAGTTACAAAAGTTCATATGAAAAAATTGGGAATTATGAAAAAAGTCATAAACCTTAAGCTATCTAGATGTTTTACGGGCTGCATAATATAGCACATGAACCCTGCTCACCTATGCGTCCTTTATTTTTGGCGAACCTTCAACACAATACCCTGTATAATTCTTTAAAAAAAACACATTTGCTACAGCATCTTGCCTTGATGTCGGAAATTCTGAAAAATTGGTAAAAAAAGAGAATTTGCCTTGACAGTTTCTATGCACCACAGATTTTTATCAGTGATTATTTCAAACGTAGACGCCTCTTGTTGACAACTGTAAATATGGAAGAAATGAATTTGATATATCCTTGGTTACATTGGCATATTCAACAAAAACTTTTTAATAATATTACGTACTGCATTCAACAATACTGTAAATACTAGAAAAGTAATTATAGTACTAATAACATTCTGTTTCTATTTCAGGTAAGACCTAAGTGCTGTTGTCTCCCATGTAAACGGTAAGAGCCAATAAATAATAATTGCCATTTTTATTATTCATCTAATGTAAGTTTGCGAAAACTTTGCTAGTAACGAAAAACAGGAAATCACTTAATCATTTAAAACCCGTACCATAAGAGACTTCCTTTAAGAATAACAAGTAAAGGTTATTCATTTGTTTGTTTCAACTTTGAAAGTTCTATAAAAATTCTCTATTATCAAGAACTAAATTTTCTACAAATTCAGCTACTAATTTACAGAGCTAAGAAATACATATTAGAACTTTCGAATGCAATGAAAATTTATATTTAAATATGGGAAGTGAGGTCAAATAAGTTTTAAATTTATTGATTATATTTGTTCTTGTTTATTCCCTTGGGTATTTGATAATTATTTCAACGTAACCTTTCTTTCCCTTTCGGTAGTTTATGCAAGATTTCAGTGAGTTTAACTGTTTTTCATTGTAAGTATGTCTTGTTGTGAGAAATCACCTGGCACATCGTCTAGGATTCCCAAATTTCCAGAATGAATTCCAAAAATACAGAATAAAAACTTAGTTGTTTTTTTTATATAAAGAGACCTGCACAAATGATGTGTAAACGGATTATCCACTTAATGCTGCACTGGTGAGTTGAAGATTAAAATCCCAGTTTTCAACATTTTCTTTGTTGTGACCTAACAAATATACCTTCTTTCAGCTATGCGTTAATCAATTTTGAAATTATTCTTTTGAATTCCATCACGAGCCTCGACCTTCATTGTGTACAGTTCAGTATAAAACTCTAATATGAGATGACATTGGATGAAAATGATTTTATCAAGCACAACCAATGGAATATTTAACTCAGTTCCCTTTCCAGTAATATCTAATTCCCTGAATAAATGAATGGCTACCCATAAGCTTAAATGTCATATCACAGCAAAGAGGCTCTCCATGGTTTTGATATTTGATTGCATCCTGTAACACCATAGCAATGCTTTTATAAGATTCTTTCATGTCTACTGCATAACCCAAAGACCCTATGAGGATGTATCAAGTGGCACATTTTGAAGCTGATTTCACTGATCATAATAAATATTCTCAAGTAACTAAATCTTCAGACAAATGATATCTTTAGATGTACTCAATGCGTTGTGCATGTCAATATACTAAGGAAATTATGGTATCTCGATATTGGATCTTGAAAATTTTGTTATTACAATATCAATCCTAAGAGCTCAGCGATTTCGATCTTCAAACGAACTTTTTAGTTTCTCTAAATAAAGGTTTGAGTACGGTTCTAGATATACAGGACAGTAGGTACTTCTCAACAAATTCAGCAAATTCTGATTCACATTGAGAAACTGGCTCCTCTCCAATATGATGCACAAGCTAATACACTGAAGATAACACTGAAACTTCATTTAATATCTTGGGTTTGTCTTTGTCAGGAATCAAAATCGAATGATGAAAAGTTCACCATGCCCCTATGTGTGACTTCTGACAGAACAGTATCATCTTGTCATCTATTGAATATCATCTATATACCACATCTGGCATCTAGGGACCATCTAAACTAAACGAGATACCTATGTAAAAGCGCAGTGATACAGTGAAATATTGAAAAAATGAAATATAAGAATCTAAAAGATAGGTTTGTATTATTACACGAATGCTGGAGTTCATTTTTTTTGTTGAGCTGAGGTTATCATAATATAGAGGAAAGCATTTGCAAGAAATATTCAGAAATATATATGCATATTTGTTTGTTCATAAAGAAATAGACGCACTGCACTTAAAGGCTCAAATACGTTCTAACAACAACCACAGAGCATTGGATGCAACTGTTTGTTGTCAACTAACGTGATAATTATTTATACAGCATTTTGTAACTTATTATGGTGATTGCACCAAATTGCGAATAGTATTATTAACAATTCAGTATGTTATCACTGCAAATGGTGCTGTGAAGTTGATTTTAGCCCATACAACATACCTAGTTTATCACCATAATGTAATGTCATTTGTGTAGGGCAGTAATATAGGTTAATGGCGTTCACAGTAATTCGTGGTTACTTTTAATATTATAATAGCAAAAATCACTGTATGGTCTTAACTCTTTACAACATCAACAAGGATCAGTTTCTCAATCATCGTTTAAGTCTTCAAATTCCTAGATACTTAATTTCGAAAAGATTGTTGAGGAGGTCTTGTATTATTTTGTCTGTTCATTGGGTTTTCTCTCCTCCAAATTTTTTCCTGCAACAGAGAAGTATTTAAAAATTGTATATGTAAAACAAAGTGTAGTAAGGCAATTTCGTAAAATTGCCCGGATTACTGGCTGTATGTACAGAGATTCTTCCTCACAGTTATTCTGAGAGAAAGAGGTGTCTACAAAATGATCAACCAGTATTCCTGTATATAAGTAATGTATTTTATATTGTGTAATACTTATCTGTGTATGGAGACGTTTCAACTCCGAGTCTGGAGTCGTTGTCAATCGTTTAGTGTTGTTTTCGAGGTTTTTTCTAAAAAAATTTCGCTTTGATCTTGAATTTGTTGTTTGTCAAAAAATTTGACACTGACAATTTGTAGTTTGGCGATCACTTGACGCTGAGGTTACCGTTTTTTTGTTCTGTTAGCAATAAATTCCTCCAGTCCAAATGAAGGTCGGCTGAAGGTGCTGAAATCGGAGCACCTTCAGCCGACCTTCATTTGGACTGGAGGAATTTATTGCTAACAGAACAAAAAAACGGTAACCTCAGCGTCAAGTGATCGCCAAACGACCAATTGTCAGTGTCAATTTTTTTGACAAAGAACAAATTCAAGATCAAAGCGAAATTTTTTTAGAAAAAACCTCGAAAACAACACTAAACGATTGACAACGACTCCAGACTCGGAGTTGAAACGTCTCCATACAGAGATAAGTATTACACAATATACAATACCTTACTTATATACAGGAATACTGGTTGATCATTTTGTAGACATCTCTTTCTCTCAGAATAACTGTGAGGAAGAATCTCTGTACAGACAGCCCAGTAATCCGGGCAATTTTACGAAATTGCCTTACTACACTTTGTTCTACATTTACAATTTTTAAATACTTATCAGTTGCAGGAAAAAATTTGGAGGAGAGAAAACTCAATGAACAGACAAAATAACCTAGATACTTGTCTGAATAAATAGCATTTGCTTCAGCTTCGGAGAATTTTGAGTTATCGGAATTTTATTTGCTATGAAACTGTTGACAAATTATGTATGTGTAAATACAAAATACGAATAAACACAGGCTTAAGTTTGAATTGAATTCGCTTTTATCTCTGTCTCTGATAACCAATTTGTTTTCCTATTGCTGAAATAAATAACCTTTAGGGGGATACGAGAATATAAGATCTTTTATTGTTTAAGCATTTTTTGGGAAATAACACCACAAGTCAGGAAAATTGCTATATATTTCCAAACGTTTCGCGGTCTAAGTCATATCCCGCTGTCAAAGGCCAAGAAACTATGAAGAAACGCACAATTCTAAAATGTAAAAATAAAATGTTTGACAATATCTATTATTATTTACTCAAATAACCATTAACTGCTAATTGAAATGTACAAAATTATGAATAAAGCCAGGAACTTAGTTTTTCATTGTTCTTATTTGCCTCCTGGCAGATTCCTATGGGTTTACTTTATGTCATGAAATTTTGACAAACTAAGCTGGTAAAAGTAAAATTTGAAACACAAAGTTTTTGTTTTAATAATTTCACATGTTTTGATGAAACATCAGTTTAACTATTTTAACAAGAAAAACGATATATATATATATATATATATATATATATATATATATATATATATCACTGTTGCCCCAATCTCTATGTAATATAAATCAAAACGAACGTAGCGACCAAACCGAACTGGAACAAACCAATCTTCCAGCAGTGTTACTAGAGCACACACAGACCGCAATATAACCCATATTTGTAGTACGCCCAATTTATTGCACAGATAATTCAAAATATTCGCATCGATGTCGCATGCTCTAAATTAATTCATATATAATATTTATACATCGGGGGATGACACAGATAGAAGAAAATATTGATACACATTGCCGGCGACAAATTTGAATCGCGACTGACGCGGAAGTGCATTTGTTTATATTTCCAGCAAAATAATAATTTCAGAGTTCGCTGTTGTCAAAATCTAGGGCATGATACATTTTTATGTCATTTACGATATTTATTATTCACAGGATGCTTGCTTTCTTTTCATGGGACCATGTTCTGACCCGATGTTTTTCATGTCGAATTTTAGAAATTGGGACGCAGAGTCTGCTAAGATGTCTCCTGTTTTTCAAATTTGTTAGTCGATTTTTAAATTCAGCTGATTTTTGTGAGTTAATGTGTTTTTTTGAATAAGCTATACCTGGAAAGCTGCTCTCACACTTATAGGTGGACAAGGGGATGAAATTTTTTTATGTATTCTACATCCTAGGTTTGCTGATTGAGAAACGATTTTAATGAACATTTTTTTCTTACATAGGCCATACGTCGAAGGTAATGACGCTCCTAAGATTTCCAACATGAAGTTTCTTAAGTAGTTTCTAAATGATTGAGGAGGTAAATGATTATTTTGAATGTTCATCTGGGATTTTCTCTCCTCGCAATGGTTTCTGAAAAATACGGATAAGTTAAGTACTTGAATATCAAGGATATAATATGTTGTGTATTTTGTGTTGTACTTATCTGTTTTTTGTGACGTTTCGATTCCTTATCAGGAATCGTTGTCGAAAAATATTTGTTTGAATGTTTTGCACTATATTCGCTTGAATTTTTTTTTGGTAATGTCAATTGACTGATTAATTGACTTTGAAGTTTCCTTTTTGATGTTCATTCGTCAGAAGTTGTTGCCATGCAACCGGTATCTCTACAGAGGGTGTCCCAATTTCTCCATTATTCAACAACATGCAGACACTTTGTTTGATTTTTCTTTTTTTGGTATGTTCTTCTTTAAGTAGTATCTAAAAATGGAAGTTTATTTACATTTTCTATTTCAATAGTAAATTTAATTTTAGATTCTTTGTTATTGATCAGTATCAATAGCAGTTTCAGCAACAAAGGAAATTTTTGAGAAAGAGTTATGCTTAATAAAGGAAGTTTTAGAACAAAACGAATACCCAAGAAATTTCATAAACAAAAATATTTACCAAATCGAGAAAAAACAAGGAAACCAACAAACGACACAAACAACACACAATACTTCCAATTTAAATAACAACACCCCAACTGATATTAACTGTAAAATTATAAACGTTATACCTTATGATTCCGGGCTCTCCGAAAAAATTAAACGTATTGACAATAAATACCAACTAAAAACTATTTTTAAAACAAATAATACTTTAAGATCAAATTTGACAAAAACAAAACCGGAAAACGGTACTCAAAGTTCCAAAAATTGTGTGTACAGTCTACCTTGTGCCTGCGGAAAAACATATTCCGCTGAAACATCAAGAATTAGAATAAAAGAGCAACAATATAACGTCTCAAGAAGACATATAGACAGATCAAGATTGGCAAATCATGTACTCACGGATAATGGTACACACAAAATGGACTGGAATAAGACAAAAATACTACTTAAAGAAGAACATACCAAAAAAAAGAAAAATCAAAGAAAGTGTCTGCATGTTGTTGAATAATGGAGAAATTGGGACCCCCTCTGTAGAGATACCGCTTGCATGGCAACAACTTCGAATCGAAACGTCACAAAAAAACAGATAAGTACAACACAAAATACACAACAATATTGATATTCAAGTACTTAACTTATCTGTATTTTTTGTTGGAATTTGGAAGTATGTTTTCTTAAAGCTTTTGGCCGCTTTCAGGCACTTACCGTATGTTAAAAAAATACAGTGTCCCCAGTATTTTACTCTCATGTTAACGGGGTGTGTACTAAAGTGAGATCTTCATTTTGAATTCAATTATCTTCAACTACATCCACTCTAAACTTAAATAGTTTTCTCATTGTCCAAATCAAATGTGTTTATGACGTCTTCTTCAGTATTTGACAAGATTTCGTGGTCTGCCAGAGCTATTTTCTTTTATTTTAAAGTTTTTAGATCAAGGTTTAGAATGTACCCATTGTGGCAAATTTCTTCAGCCGTCACTCAGTCTTTATACCAGTTTCACTGGCTTTTCACGTTTTCTATAAATAGCAATCACGTCGTGATAGTTTAGAAAGACCGACCTCTGTACCCAGAGGATGGTTGCAGTTTTTCTGTATTCTGACTTTAAATTTCTTTTAACCCTAAAGTTAGTTCAATTCCAGTGTTGGTTATGAGGCAATAAAGGCTGCTCCTTTGATGTTTTACCCTTGATTCTTGGTTAAATGAGAAGTCTCGATAACAGCACACAAAAGTTACTTGCCAAGGTTGTCCTTCAGTCACATTAGTTACTTTTCCTGATTGTGTGTTCTATACATTAGCTACGAAAATTTTGAGAAACAATTATTCCAAGACGTTCTTATTGCTCATCTTCTATGGGTGTGGTTTATGGAACTGCTGTTAAAGCCTTTTTGAACAACCAGAGGCGGCAAGAATCTCTCTGATGCTAACTCTTACTCCCATTATACTCATCACTTCTCGTCACAGTTTTTGGACTTTCTTCGCTCCAGGGTTATCACTGCTTTAGTTTGGTTTCAGATAAGCACATCGACTAGTGTCTTTTAAAGCATTAAAATATCTTCCCGAGCAATGTTAGATCTGGGTGTCTTGGCATCCATGACTCCTCTAGTGCCCAAGTTGGCCTTAGATTCAAAAAATGTTGCACAAAAACTGGCTCAGGATTATTAATTTTTCATTCGTTAATGGTTTTCTTGGGTTCTTTGGTCAATAATTGACCAACATTATGTATTTTTTGAGCAAATTCACATTTTACGACTTGAGCTTATGACAGTTATTGCTTGATGAGCTTCAGAATAATGAGATGCCCTGGATCTTCCAGTTATTGTTTAAATATATTGTAGTGACGTATTATTATTTTTTTATTGTGCTATCGCGGATCTCTTTTCAATATAACTTTTCATCATAACTACAGTTTCAGAATGCTCTGACCCTATTTATCTTTGGTTTCAAGTTGTTGCATTTATAGATAATATGAGCATTAATTCGAAAGGCATACACAATTTGAATAAAAACTCAGCATGTAACATATCTTGATATTTGGTCAGCCGTAGACTTTGGTCAATTTTAAAAGCAAAATTGTTACTGGTTTTTGTTAATTTGCAGCAATTCTTCAGTGTTGTAATTATTGTCCAGCAATGTGATTTCAGATGTCTATTAAATTGCAATAGTGATTTCATAGTGCCGCATTCCGACTAAGCTCATATTTTGTTGCTAATTTGTGTCGTCAAAAACGATTTTGTTGCTCCAGCCGTTTCCAAGAAATGGTGGCTATGTAGCCTAAGTCTTAAGCTACATTAGCCATGTGAGTATTTATGAAATGAAAATAGCTATCAAAATGAATCAAACGGGAGATTTTACTAATAAATTGTTGCTCAAAGATAAAACAATATAATATTCCCAAAAGCTGCCATTTCAGCTCAAACCCACCCACATGTACCTCTAAACACCAAAAATCTTAACGCTAAATATTTAGTAAAATACATATGCGTGGTATTTTAACTTTTAATTAAGCTACACTAACCAGCATTTCTAGGAAACGACTGGAGCAACAAAATCATTTTTGACGACATAATTAGCAATAAAATATAAGCTTAGTCGGAATGCGGCACTATGAAATGGCTAATGCAACTTAATAAACATTGATCTCAGTGTTAGTGGTGACTTGTAATTGTTTTTATATTTTCAAAAATTCATTGGCTACTGGTAGGCTATCAGATATGAGATTCCTTCCGGAGCCTAAGGAGTACATGATCGCGTAACTATTTGTGGGTTATAGCTAGCTGACTCCGAGAGATCATTCTGGTTGTTAGTAAAGATATGAAGGAATTTAATAGGTAATTTGACAGCACATCTTGTACAATTTTTAAATTATTATAATCTTGGGGAACTTGAGATGTACTGAAAAATACCGTGCCTTCAATTCAGAAATTCTTCCACTATTGTACAATTAATTCCCATTGAGACGAATCTGTCAACTCCTTTCCTGGACGAACTGTCATTACATCATGAACATCCAAATAGTTTAAAAATATATACCTAGTAGTAAGTTTCATGAAATTTGTGAATTATATTCATTCAGATAGGAACTATAGATTCCGAGCCAGGATTTTGTTTCTGTAAACGCCGTCACTGGATGCACACCAGATATGATATTTATCGACAGATATAGCGCGAAATAGTGTTGCCATAATCGGAATTTATATGCTGGCGTAGCTCGTTTTAGCATGTTTGTTTTGTGCACGTTCGAGTGCTATCTACATTATAACAACGCTTATTTCTGCACTTCTGCACTTTACAATTGAATTAGTTTCTCTCCCAACGGTTCTATTTGGACTATAATAAACAAAATTCATCAAGAAGTAGACGGGGGTTTTGTTTTACATGAATTGCGAAGTTATTTGTTCCGTGTTTGTGTCGCAAGTTGGTCTATGCGGTAGCCAATGGAATCGTGTTGTAGTTAATAGTTTTGCTTTTTGGAAATGTAGGAAGCGCCAACAACGTTTCTAAAAGTTGTTAGCGTACGATATTGTTTGCTTAGAATGTCTTGTTACTAATTTTAATGTTTTTAAACCTTTAGTTCACAACAATAAGTATTCATTTGTTATAATTTCAGATTTGAAACATCAACTTAAGCTGAAGAAGATCGAAATCTTGAAAAATTATTCTCTCAAACAATATTGTCGATATAAATACTTTATAGGCCGAAAATACAAGTTCTTACGACGGTAGAGCAAAGCAGGAGACAATATTCATCACCTCGCAAATTCCTAGAGAAGACAGTACTTTAACGGGGAAGAAATTATGGCTAATGATCAAGGCTAAAGAATAAACGTATTACCAGCTACTAATACTGTTTCAGCAAAATAACTTTATTTTTATTTACAACAAACTACACTGAGCTCGTCAAATGCCAGGATCTACTACATAACCTCCTTTATTAAACTTACCACGTATAACATACAATTTTACTTACATAGATCATTCTATTCGTTACAAATGCTTAGCCAAATATTCAATCAAATCCAGTCTTTGATTTGAAATTTTGGTCACTTCAGCACTTCGACAATTTTTCCTAAAGTTCTGCTTGTCAGTGGGGTGTCATGGAGCTATTCGATCTAAGTGAACACACTCCATGATCCACTTGGTATCCACTACCACTTTGTTCTGGAAGTTGTCTACTATATTGGCTCTGTTAGCAAAGATTCTTTATAGAAAGTCGCTACAGCTGAAGATATTTATTAATTTCTGTATTCTCAATAAGTTTGTTGTGTTTAACTAATATCAGCCAGTTCTGTAGACTCTACCTACTCCATTCTACATCCAGTTCAACTCTAGAAGACTCCTAACGGTCATCATGTAGTCTCTTAGCCATTGAACGTCATCATCTTCTTTTGTATGACATCTAAAACTTCTAAGGTTGCCTTTTTCGCGATTCAAACCTTTTCATCCTTCCTTATTATGATCCATATGTATGTTGGGTCCATTTTCATCCCCAAGTTTGTTCCCCTATCGTTTTGAGTTTCTCCGGCTCTGCTCATTGACGAATCTCTATTGAGAACCCATTTCAAGGATTAGGTCCAAATTTGCACTGAAGTTACGGGAGCTGGTTGGGGTTATCAATACAAGTTTCTCAGTACATTTTGCTTCAGGTTGCCTATGAACCGATGGTGTCTAATTCGTATCCATTCCAGTATGAAATGAAATACATATCTGTCACAATGACCTTATACCGCGGATTTTGGTTTCACCTAACGTCAGTTTTACTTTTGCCCACATGCCTATTTACATTAACGTCCATGCTGATTCGTAGCTGAACATTGTCCTCAATAAGCTGAATTTCGGTTAACTCATACACTTTGGACTTAAAAATGGATACCTCAGTGCAAATGTCTAATATGTTGGTGAACTCTTTGCTAGTGATGGTGTTGTTTATAACTAAGCTGTCAGCCTCTACCCTCCGTGGAACTCATTGATTTTAGTTTGCTTTCGCCTTCATATACTGACAGATCAGAAGATCCATAATTGCTGGTGGGATATTATTGGTTGTCTTGTTGGGGATCTTAGTGACATCCTAACTCTACAGTGTCCCCTAAAATGGGCATGGTCTTGTTCTTTCTTGTTGTCTATACCAGACCTGGCTCAATATTGACCTTAACTAGGCGTTGTTCGTTGGTTCCTATGATCTAAAAAGAATGCACTCGCCCTTTGTCTAGGCATAGTTAGAACAGCTGCAATTAATTAAAGCCCCGATTATAGCTTCGTTGAACGTCTACATGGCGCATCAAAGGAACGGATTAAGAATGTTAATTCACCGACGAACGTTTGGTAACTGCTGCAGCTTGCATGTTACTCTGTTAACGGCTGATCTCAATAATGTGGCAGATGTCATTCCTATCCATTGACTGGGATTTTTTGCACTGATGTTCTCCTGAAACTTCTTCTACCTTTAGACTGCTGATATAACAGATACAACCAGGTAAAAACATTGTTTTGTCAGTGATATCAGCAGTCTGCATAATGTGACCAAAATATGACGCTTTCCTAATCTTTCTAGTTTCTTTCCTATCTTGTATTACAGTATTTTTGGTAACATCTGTGGTATTCGGAGCACGCAACAACAACACCACATCTCAAACGTTTCTAGCCGTTTCCAAGAGGCATCAATCAGAATCCGAACTCCTGTACTATATAGCAATAAGGCGAAAATATAGCACCTAAGAAATATTAAGACTAAAACTATACATGACCTTTATCTATGTTATTACATTATGAATATATTCAGTTATGTTTCTTTTATGGAATGTTGTGATATTGCACACGGCTTCGTGAGATAATTTCTCAGAACATGCCTTGTAAATTAACTAACTAACTAACTAACGCCTAAGTTGTGGTTGAAGATGAGGTCACATGGGCGTTTCTGTATTATCCTTATGGATGCTTGAGTGAAAAAAGATGGGGAGATCTTTTTAAACCTGGCTCGTTTAGCCAAATAATGTCACTAGCATGGTATTTAACCCATTAATTGCACTCTATTTGCTTTTATAGCACACTGCAACTTCAATTCTAGTCAAGTGACTTTACACAGATGTTTTTTAAACTTTAGTCCGGCTGTGACGTGCCCTGGTCAGAGAGGGAACTCGAAACAACACGATTGTTCAGATATGAGGTTGTTGTTTTCGAACGATGACACGAATACAG